>CAODLS014350896.1:0-13683 GCA_948243855.1 Flueggea neowawraea | reverse complement strand
AATAATTATTCCACAAATAATTATCCAAAAATAATTATTCCCAAAACTAATTATCCACCAATAATTATTCAAATTAATTACTCCAAATATAATTATCCCAAAATAATTATAAAAATTATCCGGGGTATTACACCCACATACTCTATTATTAATGCCACGTGCACACCTTCTGCTTTGGTGCCATATATTTGTATATGTATTTTGACTCTGAAAATGAAATCATTTTATACGCCTCTGAGTTTATGATTGCTTTGTATGCGAACCCTTTTGTGAAAGGATTTCTGAAAAGCTATTACATATGTAGAGTGTGTATATGTATGTATGTTAAACTATATCTTCATATGTAGTTTTGAATTGTTTTCAAAACAGCCATTGTGAGGCACGTATGAGGCGATCTGGAGTGTTATTCTTCATTAGGCCCTGACCCCCTTTGTTTCTCTATTTATCGTGGTTCCTATTAAGCAGGTTCATAGATTTTGGCTTCGGCAACTGTCAGCATCCAGACTCCAGTGAGACATCTTTTGGTTAGTGATGCCCTTTTGTCCAGACTCATCTTTTGTTTTGAAGAGCTCCGCATCGGGATGTATTTGGGTTACCGGGTTTCTATTTTGGCTTTTGTTTTATGTTTCGCCATTTTCACATCATTAGTTTTGATATATATTTATTTATATATATTGGACTTATTATGTTTTCGATTATTAAATGTTTTAACAAATGTTTTACAATTTGAATCATTTGGGTAATTTGTTTTGATCTCTGAGGCTTGTGCGAGATGGACTAGACTCCCATAGACTGTTTACCTCATACACCGATCATGGGCTAGCAATGGGCCATGACACCCTTGTACTTTTAAGGTCATTTATATTGTATTCATATAATCATATACCATTATGAAGTTCCAAAAGGAGATACATATTTCTTATGTAAATATCAACATATACATTAGTAAGAGTTATATATACAAGCCATTTCCAAAATTTTATACATACAAGTCAAAAAGAGTCAGCTAACTATATACATGCAAATGCTAAGGAGGAGAGAGTCTATAGCACGAACTGACCGACTTGTGACTCATGCTGCTTTCAATAACTCCAACTCAAAGTCAAGCAAAAGATCTATCAGTAATGGTAACCTGAAACATGTTTGTGCTTTATATGAGTCGCAAATCAATGAGCATAAACAATCATAGATAAAACTCAGACAAACACAAACATATAATGAATAATAGATTAACTATGCCATATAAGCATATGCATATGCCTCTGTATTCCTTTTTACATGTTGTAACCAAACAAACTATTTATCGCCCCGAGATTCATGTATAACACTATGTGGTTGTCTGGCAGCACCATATGAAATTTGATCCAAAGGCCTCATATGTAATAATGACCCAAAGGTCTCATGTGCAATAATGACTCGAAGGTCTTCTGTGTATGACCCGAAGGTCTCATATGTATTTTGCGAATATAAAAGCATGATGGTCACAACGCCTTTATTAAGTCCAGTGTAAATGCATCAACATGTGAAACATTTGATAATCAGTATCCATGTAAAAGCATTGCATTCTGTATAAGCATTGAGCATTCTAAACATGTACATATAATCAACCATATGAAGATTCTCAGCAAATAACATATATCACGTAAATTCAACTTTTCACCAATTTGTCCAAGTAATCATATCAAGTACACAACTATACACACCAATCATATAACACATATTTGAATTCAATCTCTATTTTATACTAACCTTTTCAATACAGATAGTATATCACGTTATCTTGCTCGGGCTCCCTCTCAATGTTTCTCGATCCTATAACATATACTCAAGTTATTCCCATTCTAACTTACAGATATATGTAATGCACATGTATGATATGGTTTGAACACATGAGATCCTATTAATACCATATTGTGAATGCATTTGATCATTTGAAATGAACAGAAATCGATCCAATTTGTCTAAGGAGACATTGTACTTAGCATAATTTAAATTTTGTTTTACACCCTTCTGCACAACTTATTTGTTCTTCCTGTCTGAACATTCAAACAAACTCATTTTGTTACGAAATTTAATCCTAATTTATTAAACATTTAAAAGTGTATGTTTAACAAATTTCATACCATAATCCATTATAATACGGTCTAGCCAATTTTTCAAAGTTACAGCTTTATAATAGAATCACTTCAGGTGGGCAGCCTATAGTCTATTGAACCTAACTTTGGTTATTCAAGTCCAATTATAATAAAAAATTGTAAATGTTACGGAAAAATATTTAAACAAATTTTTTTCTTTGACCATCAAATTATTACGTCAGTATGGCTGTCAAAACAAGAGATAAAAACAGGACAGTGTTACTGAAAAAACAGGGCACTCTCAGAGCAGTACTTAATTCAACCGCTCTAACTCATAATATGCAGTTCCAATGAAGACAAGATTTTACAAACTCATATAAGACATAATTTATAAGAACTTTCATGTTTTAAGTGTAATAAGTCTCTATGTACCTTAACAAGACAGTGCACTTTTGGATAGAAATCAAAACCCTAAGCAGACCTATCAACCAAATTATGCAAATTGATTTTTAAATCATGTTCTACTGAAATTATTTGCAAACCAAAACCGTAAACACATTATTATATGATTAGTATGCAGATATAAACAAGAAAATTCACTTACTTAGGTGATTAGAACCATAGGATGCAAGAAATACTTAGCTAGTTGCGTTTTCAGCGATTTCTATCGTTCCAACTGATGTTTCCTTACCAAATCAGTTCTTTCTCTCTTCCTCCCTCTCTTCCACACTTATTTCTCTTGTTTTCTGCTCTAACATGGCTGTGCATGAAATGGTTCAGGTTTATAAGCATTTGGTTTGATTTTATCATTTTTTAATCTAAGCACGAGGTTGCACATGGTAAAAGGTTGATTAAAAGGTCAATAAGAAACTTTTGCACTTATTTTCAATTTGGTCCTTTTTTTATTATTTTTCCACTTAATAGTAACTGAAATATCTAAACTAATAAATGCAAAATACTGGTCCTTCTCTTAAAACAAAAATAAAAGAATTGCTAAACGACACTTTTGCCCATGTTTTATGTCTACTTTTCTTTTAATACTTATCTTTCCCACCGATTCACCATTTAGCATTTTTATAAGTTTTTTAGGGAATTTCAACAAATACAAATGAATAACAAATTTTTAGAATCTTTTTCTTGTCATCTAAATGTTTTATGCAATGTTCGATGATGCTGATGCAATGCATATAAATGTATATGTTCATATGAATACGATTTATGCCATGTATGCTTCTAAACATGTATTTTGAGTCGAGGTTGTGACACAAAATCTCCAAAAATTCGTTCAAATCTGAACCTAACCCTAGCTCCACCAAAAACTCATCAAATCTCTTGATTCAAGATTTGAATCATGTTCATTCAAGTCCCCTCTAACCTATTATAATATTTCCTAACCTTATATCATCAAGAATCATCCAAACATTGGAACCTTAGACCAATTTGGCCAAAGAGGGAAATCCAAAATCAAATGCATAAAATGAGTTAAAAACCAAGAAACATAAGTAAGCTTACCTCAGAAAATGATAAGGAACCAAGGAAAGACAATGGGCAAGCACAAGGAACAAATTTGGAGTGTTTTAGAGTGACAAAGAGAAGTGAGAGCCGACGAGTTCGAGTAGGGGTATATATAGAGCCCTGCCTAATACGACATCATTTCTACAAAATTTTGCATTGATCATTCGAGTGACACACTACCTTACTCGAGTGACACACTTCTTACTCGATTAACACATCTTTTTACTCAAGTAACTTTTCCCCAGGTGTTCATCTGAGAACACATCTTCCTCGAGTAAACAAATGGCTTACTCAAGTAATCTATAACTCGTTTCACTTGAGTAACACTGAATGACTTACTCAAGTAATCCATGGTCTATCTCACTTGAGTAACACCTTAATGCTTACTCGAGTAACTCCTCTTAAGACATTAATCATCAACTCAACACTCCAATTGTTCAAAATCAAAACACGACGGGACAAGAAACTACAGAGGACCTTATCGGAATCCAACGGGGTATTACAGTTAGTGCCTATCATACATTACCGAATAAAAAAAGTAAGAATAACATTGCCAAAATTTAGGAATCCGAACTAAAAAATTTGAATTTATTCATTGTTATTAAACTTTATTTTTTGGAATTGTCTAGTTAATTTACATTGACGTTTTATTTTTATTTATTCTGTATCATAAAGCATTTATGATAATTAATATGGAATAATGTTATTAATTTACCTTCATTTTCATTTTGCATGAAAAAAGGAATTCCTTTTTTTTGGACTCTTTCGATATCTCTCCTTTCAATAACTCTTTTAATATGTAGTCTTCCTTCATCATCATTTAATTCATTGTTTTTTTTTTCTTCCTTGTACACTCCATTGTGTAAATTGTATCTTCCAAAAAATTAATTTGTTAAAGTTATATATAAAAGAAAGTAAAACAGATTAAGAATATGGAATCGACAAAAAGGTCTTCTCCAAAGAAAAATCATGTACCATATTGATCACATCAATTTAAATTACAATCTGTTCAATAGAAGATCATTTTTATAGAATTAGTTCTTTGGAAGATAAGAGAAATGTATGATGTTTATCTTGCGCTAACATAAACCTTCTCTAGAATTTGTTTTTGTATTGTCCTTTTACTGTTTTCAATTGGTTGAGTTAGAAAATTAATATATCTTTCCTGAAAGAGCGTTGAGTTTCTCATTCTTGAAACAAATCCTTATGTATGTGAGTTTGAAATTTTTTGCTCAAGTAAAGAATTCATGTTATTAGAGTTATATCTTTCTTGCTCAAGTAAGATGCAGTGGTAAATTTGTCTATTGTTATTGCTTCGATTCTTGCTCAAGTAAAACCCCTCGTATAATTGTAGGCTAAAAATTTAAATTACTCTTCAAAAGTAAAATTATTCTTTTAATTTTTTTTGTGATATCTATGCTCCACTTAATGATTGAAAAGATGTAGGATAATTCACCTTTGTTTTCCTTGAAGTTTAGATAGTTATTTTATTTGGTCTTTGTATTATAAAAACGACCCCATTTGATCCCTCAATCCATTCTCCACTATTTTGATCATTTCAATTAGGAAGTTTTTTGGTAGAAATTTTAGTTATATCTCTTGATAAATTATTTTTTTCCCAACATATTTGTTGATAAAGTATTTGTTTGCCACAAGTTTGGATTGTTTTCTCATCTTTATCTAAAGAAATCATTTTTTTGGAACAAATTTTAGATGTGTAACACTATTATTCTTTTTTATTGAGCATTAACTAAATTCTTACATTGAATGCGACATCCTCCTATAATGTTATTGAACAACATATTAATACACTAAACTTTTCATTATTAGTTAGAACAACAATTTACTAAAAGATATGTTCTTTTTTGCTTCTATTATTTCCATAAAGGGTCCATATGAAACTTTCACATTTTTCTTTTTTCTTATGGTTTTAAAACTTTCTTTCTTTTAGTTTTTCTTTTATTTCTTACCACTTAGAATTGAAAATAATAGTTATGAGAAAATATGATCTACTTACATTGATACCTTATATCTCTCAATTCACTTGTAAAGAATGTTTCTAGCACTATTATTTTTCAACCTTTTTCCTCTATTTTCTTGATCAACTATAACACAATCGTATCTTATTTGGTATATAGTTCACTTTGATTTCTTTTGGTTAATGAAATAGATATCAAATTTTAATGTACATATTTACCAAAACTTATTAAAGTAATCTTCCTCCTATATAAAGTTATGAGCATTGATTAATTATACTCTAATATAAGTTTCTGGTTAGTTTTAGCTTCATTTGAGCTCAAATAACAAATATATTGTAGGTGGTAATAAGTACTTGTTATTGATGGGAGAAATCAATGAAAACCATACTTTCAAAAATATTTTAAGACTTTCTAAATAAAAAATATTTTAAGACTTTCTAAATAATGGGTTAATTAACATTTAAAATTTTAAATCCCTTTATTTGTGAGTGACAATAAATTTGAAAATCTTTTACTTTTATATAACTAAATTAGTATTTTTAAATAAGAATATTCTCAACTTTTTTTATTTCACTGTATATATACTTTTTAATATAGTAACATTTGATGTAGGAATAGACTTATTGCAAGTGATAACGTATCTAGACCCAATTAATTATTTTCTATATTTTATGAGAAAAAAATAGGAATTCTCGTTCCTATATTTTATGAGAAAAAATAAAATTTTTTTTAAAACCAATAAAAGAGCAATTTAGATTATATTCGACTTTCGACTAGACAAAAGAGGATTTTCACGGTTATTTATAAAAGGATATATCACAAGCGGCATTGTGTTTGGACCCAATTAATTATTTCCTTTATTTTATGAGAAAAATATAATTTTTTGTTCCTATATTTTATCAGAAAAAATAGGAATTTTTATGAAACTAATAAAAGAGTATGCATTTGAACCCAATTAATAATTTCCTATATTTTATGAGGAAAAAATATGAATTTTTGTTCCTATATTTTATGAGAAGAAATAGGAATTTTTATGAAGCCAATAAAAGAGTAATTTAGATATTAAGGGTATATTCAACTTTTTTTTTGTTTCGGCAATGTATTTGGACCCAATGAATTATTTCCTATATTTTATGAGGAAAAAATATGAATTTTTGTTCCTATATTTTATGATAAGAAATAGGATTTTTTATGAAACCAATAAAAGAGAAATTTAGATGTTGACTCTTGTTTTTTCAACATGCATATTTTTTAATATAGTATAAATAATAATATATAATTAAAATGAAAAATAGCAAAAATTATGAAAAATCAACTAAAATGGAAGATAGTTGCCACATCATATGCATTTTTCTATGTTATCTGGAAGTTGCCACATCATAATCCACATATTAAGTATCATAATTATAAAATATATAAATATACAGATGTGGAGAAAAGTTTTTTGGACATTTTTATCCCTCTTTTTTATTTATAAATACTTCTAAGTTCTTTATTTTATAAGTATTTAAAAATTATTCACAATTAAAAAATTAAGTGAAAAAAAATATTAACATGAAAAAATTGTGCATGACAAAAATTCATAGTTTAATCTCCAAATCTTGTTAGAATTTTACTTGTTAAAAAATTCTAATACCTATCTTTAAATACGTGCGTATTGATCAGTACCATATTGGTACGACCAAGATAAACAAGAAACTTGTATATCTTAAACACATAAAATTGATGAAAACTAGGGAAAAAATTGATGATGATTATTATCGCGCAAGTGTCTATCAATATGATATTGGTACCATATTGGAATTGTCGACGTCATTATCTTCCACTTGTCTTATATTTAAAGTTGCTGAAACTTTCTTGTTTTCCGCATGTTTTAGGCTATGATGAAAGTTGCAAAGAAATTGAAGGTGCAGTCAGTGTCTGGGTATTCCGATGATTCTAATCCGTTTGGTGATTCTAATCTCAACGAGAGGCAAGTTTTTTTTGCATAAATGATTATATTTTGTTGTGATTAAAATTTATATGTTGAAGATTGCATTTACAACATGAGAATCGCATGTTTGTATGGCAAAAACAGATTGAACGAGATGTTGCTCAAGGAGCACCACTTGATGTGTTTTCAGTTAAAGCTGAGAAAACGAAACAAAGAAAGGATGGTAAGCATAGTTAGCTTGTTTAGTTTATTTTGCTCTTGTTTTGTTTAGCAATATTTTATCTGGCTGAGGTGCTTTGTGAATAATAAGAAACAACACTCAAAGGGCTTGATGGTTAATGGTTTTTTTAGATTCTGCTCAATGGCATTAACGTTTCTATCTTCCCACATATGTGATTTCAGTATCTAACATGTTTATTTTTACATCGCGATGTGGGGCTGAGATTGAAAAGGTGAAAAAGAGAACAGAGGAGAGGGCGATTGAAAAGGCACAACGCGAGGAAGAAATGGTATGTTTATTATTATTTTTTCCCCAAAGAAACTGGAGCTTTTATTCATTAACCTGTTGTTCCCTTAGCCATGGGGTTAATTGCACCAAAGGTCACTGAAGTCTCAAGAATTACTCAATAAAATCACTAAAGTTAATATTTGTTTAAGACGGTCACTCAACTACAAAAATCGGTGCAACAAGGTCACTGGGTGCTTTTGACCATGATTTCTCAGACACATGTGCAGCCACTTGTCATTAGTAAATACGTGGCAAGCACATGTGGCAGGCTGAAGTTTAAAACAAAGAAAGACCCAGCAGACCCTTAATCGACGCCGTTTTTATTACCGAATCCGCAAAACCGACTAGATCCAAAACCGACCAAACCAACAACCCAACCCGGTTGAACCCAAAAAAATCCCTACCTAAAGTAGTACATACATTTTCGACTTGTCTTTCTCCGTTGTCCCACTTTGACCCAGGTCACCCAGCAAACAATTCTTGTGTTACTTGTTTTAGTTTTTTTAAAAAAAGTTTTGTTTAATATATTATTAGTATTTTAGTTCTGATTTTTTTAAATGATTGATTAATGCTAATTTCGCAGATTTTTTTCCCCTTAAAACAAGTAAATTCAGTTTGAAAAAGGCTAATTTTCTATTCGTGAAATTAGTTCAGCAACTTAACAACATGATTCAGCTTGTCAATTCAACATGATTCGCCAAACATTGAAATTGGAACAAAATCTAAACAACCCAGCCTGGGTTGTTTAGATTTTGTTCCAATTTCAATGTTAGGCGAATCATGTTGAATTGACAAGCTGAATCATGTTGTTAAGTTGCTGAACTAATTTCACGAATAGAAAATTAGCCTTTTTCAAACTGAATTTACTTCTTTTAAGAGAAAAAATACTGCATTGAGACCTCATTGAGATTTAGTTTCGTAGGCCTACTCAGGATTTTTTTTTTTTAATTGAGACCTCATTGAGATTTAGTTTTGTAGGGTACTATTATTAACTGGCTTTGCCATGTGAATATTGACTGCTGAAGTTAGCCAAACTTTTGAAATCTCGTTCTATCTGTCAATCTTATGGTTCTTTATGAAATTTTTAATGTGAAATTGTATCATTCTATTTTCTGAGCATGCTGGTGATATATATATTTTTTCCCCTCACTTTTGGTGGTTTGTAAGTGGGAACTAGCTGAAGCTAGAAAAAAGGACGCAATTGATCGTGCTAGAGTGCGTGGAGAGCAGCCTCTTGCTGAGTTACTTGCAGAAGAAAGAGGTCTTCGTTCCAGCATTGAATCGGATGTTAAGAATCTTCTAGAAGGGAAGACATCAAATGAATTAGATGCATTGTGATCCCACAAATGAGTTCTGGCACATCAAAGGTGGTTGAGTATTGAGAGGCAATACTTAAACCAACGCATATTTACAAGGCGGAGGTATTTATCACTTGCAGTTCGTTATCTCTTGTTATCTTGTTCATAAATTATTAAATACTGAAACTTACAATAAATTCCTGCTATATTGAAGGCCCGTTTGAAGGAGATTCATCCAAAGATGTTGCGTAAGCATCTTCGATTCCTTGAACCAACATCAAAGGGCGATGATAAGCTGGAACTTGCATTGATTCTAAGCATAGCCAAAGTAGAATTGATTGCTCTCATCCATTTAAGAAAAATTCTTACAAGTCACCACTTAGCCACATGTCAATTATTAACCCATGCACCAAGTTTAGCTAAGAATTTTCCCCTATTTAATGGAGTTGTAACTTGCTATTTCTATTCTCTTTGTAGCAGAAAGCAAAAGGATCTGCGTTTTCGCTTAAATTGCAGTCCATTAATGAGTTACAATAATTGCTTATCAATACCCAATTTTTGTTTCATTTCATGTACTGTAATAATTTGATTGGGGAATTTCAAAAACCAATCTGTTTTAAGCTTTTTTTTTTTTCTTTCACGAGAATAGTTTTGGCACCATAAAGATAGATTTTTGGATTATGGTTGAGGTAAACAAATATTAATTTATCAAAAATAAAAAGGAATATAATGATGTTGTTCATCTATCTAAACAAAATAATATGTTAAAATCATTGTCTGTTATATAATATCGATAAATTATCTCAAAACAAAAATTATATGCTAAATCATTTCTTTTTTTCCATTAAATTTATTTTCTATTAGTTATATATTTTTCTATTTAAAATATTAAAATATTAAAATAAAATTTACTATTAAAAAATTTAATAAAAACATGTATTACGTACAATATACGTGCACAAAAAACTAGTTAGATTAGATGTGTAATGTTTAATAGTTCGGCTCGTATGCCATTTATGGTCTAGATACCGAATGGATTGTGATATAGTCTCTCAAAATTGACATGTAATGTTCTTTTCAATATTGAAAAATATTTGCATATACTTAGAGTATCTCTTTATTTATGTATCACACAAATAAATAAGCGGGACATGAGAGGGAACATGCTACAACAGAAGGGGCATTGTTCTGCGTATTATTCATTTACTTGAATATTTGCCATATGTGGATCTTTTTGTTGGTCCAGAGTGATTAGTTCTATGCAAGTCTTTTAGATTGGCTTTTGTATTCAAATATTGATGATTAATGACATTATATTTGTTTAAAGAAAAAATACACAAGTTAAACTCGTCTACCAAGTAAAATTTTAAGTTGATATTTATTCAATTAAAACAAATGTTCTTTACTTATTCATTTAACTTATGGATTTGTTTGGCAAGCCATAGCATATGGTATATTGTATATATTTTGTATAACTAATTTTCTTAAAAATTTGCTATCTTTCTACTTTATAAAAAAAATATAAAACCTACAAAACTTATAAAATATGTTATTCCTTCGAAACAAGTCCGATATAGTTTGTTTATGAGCCTACCATTTAGCCTAATATCAAAAATCGAATTTTAAATTGTTCAAACTATTCTCGTCTACATATCAAATTTCAAAAATTATTTAAATTTGGATCGTGCGTAAGAATGATTTTTTATCAAACTAAAAACAAAGCCACTTGCGAGCAGTTTGGATCATTTACACCCTTAGTTATTATGGATAACAAGATCTTAAGGCGAAAGACCGAAAAGGCCAACAAACACAATCAGTTAAAAAATAAATCAGATGGACTTAACTGAACAATCTTGTCCAGTTTGAGGACTTCTGGACACATTTACTTCGAATTCTTCCTCTCGTGTTTTTTTTTGGTACATGTACTTCGATTTCAACAAAACATGAAACACCTCTACGGAGGTGGTTTGGCAAAAAAGAATATTGTCTCAGTATCTCTTACTTTAGTTTGAGATACACCTGTTTTTTTGATTGGCCTCGAATATTTTTGTATTAATAGGCTAAAGTCAACTCTTAACGGGTGTCGTGGTGAGTATTTCTCGGTCACCACCAAACAAAACAATATTTTACAGCGAGAAGTATTTTTCTGTATGATTATATCCAATAAAAATACGTTATTATCGGTAACTCTCGACTCTTCTTTTTACTGACAAAAAAAACAAAAACAGGAAAGAAGAAACTTTATCCGCACCAAATTGTAAAAAATGAACCGAACCAAAGAACCACCCAAAAGACGAACCCAAGCCACATCCCCAACCAGACAAAACCGACCCACCTCATTCCCTTATAGACCCGACCCGTCAGGTCACTCCGGCGTGGCCCCACCGGCCTCTGTCCTCCACCAAGACCTTATCGCCGACGGAGACAACGCAGCGGCTCTATTCGAGCACCTCCAAGTGTCTGAACAGTACGCTATTTCGAGACCCATAGAGCCACGGAGCTTTCCGTACAACGTGAAGCAGCAATGTTGGGAGAAGGCGGAGAAGGTGAAGGGTCGGGATCCAGACAGGTGGAGAAGGGACACTCTTGGGAACATTGTGTTCCGGAAGTTTGTTGGGTGTACTGGTTGCTTGTGTCATGAATATGACCACATTGTTCCTTACTCAAAGGTACTGCCTTTTTTTTGTTCTAGTGATGGTTGTAATGTGTTTAGATGGGAATTTTGTGTTGCGGGTTTCTTTTGTAATGGTGAATTTTGTGAATCGGGATGATGAAGGTGTGAGTTTTTGGTTGTTTGTTATGTTGGGGTTTTGGGTTTTGTGAAAAGGGTAACTTTGGATTTTGAGAATGATGGTTGTCTTCATAATGAAAAATCACATGATTGTTTAATCATTTATTTGAAGAATTATTTTTGTAGAAAATGAAGTTGGCATTATGCGATAAATGGACGGTTGGGAACTTGTGGTATCAGAATCATGTTTATTAATCTGGTTTGATAGTGCAGAACTTAAAAAGATTGTTCTTGGAAGTATGAAGTGAACCTTGCATACAGTTACATTTTCTATAACATGTCACTGTTATTGCAGATTATTTATTCTCTATTGTTAAAACCTTTGATGTCTAGAGTTGATTGGTTCTGTTTATTTAACAAAGTTGTTAGAAGAATTTGTATACCGTGGAGAGGATAATACTGGTGGTGTATGTTAAATATGCGATATTCATATGAACTTACCTTGTAAAAATTAAAGGATATGATTCCTCTACATTGTGATATTCTCCGGAATCAGTAATTGGAGCGTGAAAGGTATGAAGCATCTTAGAATGTCGGCTTCAAGTTTGAATGGATAAAGATACTCTTCCAAATTCGTCAAGTTAATGCTGGAGGAGTCAAGTAGTGGCTGATTTCCATCTGAGTTGCATTCCATTTGATCACCAAGTGAATATTGAATTATTATTTCTTACTCTAAAGATCTATTATGACTATGATGTGATGATCTGTTGTGTGGACTATGATATGATGATCTGTTTGAAACAAGTTTCATTGTTCTTATAGCACTCTTGTTAGGAAGGATAAAGGGTAGTCTCTCTCTCTCTCTCTCTCTCTCTCTCTCTCTCTCTCTCTCTATATATATATATATATATATGTATCTTCGACAGATTGCAGCCCAATGGTTGTACTGTTTCGATTACCTATTAAATATGAAGAAATGCTGAAAATATAAATGATGACACATTTTTGTCATCTTAAATGACACAGTAAAACCAAAATCTTGCTGTCTGGGACTATCATAATATTATAAGCAACAAGATTTATATAAGTAGCATGTTACAAATTGCATGTCGTTTAGTAGTTCTTGTACCATCACTTAGGCAACTGAACTAGGCAATTTTTGTTACATTGTTTCCTTTGAACTTGTTTGATGAAATTTTCATGTCACAAACTTTGTTGTAGATGTATACTTCTAATGATACCACCATATTTTTCTGTTCTAGTTATGTTATTATACTTCTTTCTTCTGTAGCTTTGAACTTATGTGTAGACCATGCAATAGTTGCAGGAGCCTTTTGTACTATGCTCTTTACATCTGCTGCTTGAACCTTATTAAGATTTACTGATTTTCAGGGAGGCAAAAGTACACTGGAAAATTGCCAGGTTTTGCAGGTGAGAATATTTTCATGTACATCAAGCATATTGTACTTCATATCGAGGATGCATGATCTGCTCTTCCCATTTTCTTAATGTTTATAACAAATTGAAGTTTGGTTTTCTGAGCCCTTGTGTTCATTTCTCAAGGATGCTGAGTTTCTGGCTTATATTCTGCAGGCAACAGTTAACCGATCAAAGGGAAATCGAACTGAACTTTCAAAAGCTGAA
>CAODLS014350744.1:0-11864 GCA_948243855.1 Flueggea neowawraea | reverse complement strand
TAGGTGTACAAAAGATTTGCACAAGTCTTGAAAAAAAAAAAAAAATATATATATATATATATATATATATGAACAATTATACATGTAATATGTATGAACAATTATGTACATATGTACATGAACAACTACAAGTATATATCTATGAACAATTATATATTTATAAACACTTATTTATATGCATGAACAATTAATTATATATATATATATATATATATATATGAACAATTATATAAGCATGAACAATTATATATGTATGAACATTTATATAGGTGTTCAATAGGTGCAATTGTGCAAGAACTAAGAAGGTGTTCAATAGGTGTTCAAATATGTACAAAGGCGTTCAAACTTCAAAGGTGTACAATTATATACATGAACAAGTATATATGTATGAACAATTATATATACATGAACAATTATATATGTATGACCATTTATATATGTATGAACAAATATATAAATAAATAAATATATATATATATATAAATAAATATATATAATATTTATATATGTATGAACAAAGGTTTACATAGACGCTCATATAATCATAGGTTTTAATAGGTGTACGGAGGTATTCAATAGGTGTTGAAATGTGTACAAAAGTGTTCATATAATCATAGGTGTACGAAGGTGTTCAATAGGTGTTCAAATGTGTACAATTGTACATAACATAAGTGTATAGATGTACACAAGTGTACATAGGTGTTCATATAATCATAGGTGTTCAAATGTATACAATTGTATATAACATAAGTGTATAGATGTACAAAAGTCTACATAGGCGTTCATATAATTATAGGTGTACAAATGTATTCAATAGGTGTTTAAATGTGTACAAAGGTGTTCAAATGTGTACACACTAAATGTGATTAATTAACATACACACTAAACTATATTCACTATAATACTATTGTTTTTTCATCATTAGTCAATTAACTATATGCATTATATTCAATACTCTAAACTCTATATAACTCAATTGAATTTATTGCATGTTGTTAACATTATCTATATACATTATATTCAATACTATAAGTCTAAACTCTATATAACAACATTAACTATATACATTATATTCAAGACTCTAAAGTCTATATAACTCAACTGAACTTATTTATATTTAAACTAAACTTTTCATTTGCAAATTATGTCTTTTTTTGTAAGTATATAAATTATATGTCCATTAATTGTTATTTTATTTAAGCAATTATTTTTTCAATAAAACATATGTCCATTAATTATTATTCAACCTCCTATATACTATTAATGAAAGGATAATAATTTTTATTTTTATCCTTCCATTAATAATATATATCATATCATATAAAATAAAAACAAATTCTAATTGAATGTATACAAAATAGAAGTAGAACTCATTTTCTCCAATTTTATTGAAGATGCGACATGTCGTTATTCACATTTGGGTCAGCAAAACAAAAAAAATGAACCATTACTTTCCAAATTCCAATTCACACCCAATTCCTAAACCCTAATTTGCTCTGTCTAGTCTCTAGCCTCTCACTATTGATCTTGCTGTCACTCTCGTGCCTCACTCTGACTCCATTCTGATGCCACTGTAGGTCTATCTCGCCTCTCACTTCGATGCCACTGTCGGTCTCTCTCACCTCTCACTCCGACTCCACTCCGACGCCACTCAGCGTCTTACTCAGCCTCTCTCTTCTCGGCATCTCCTCGGCTCCTCTCTTTTGCTCTCTGGCTATCGCTTCTCGCCTGTCTTATCTGGTCTCTACTCTCTGCCTCACCCATCTCGCTCCTCCTCGTTCTTCGCGGCCTTCAATCATCAACACCCAAAACTGGTTAGTAAATTTCAGAACTTTTAAATATGGTTTGTTTATCTTGTTCTACTCTCTCTTATTACTGTTCTAGCTTTTTGTAATATCACGTTGGATTTTGATACAACTCTCTATGGCTTTCGGTTTTGCCCCAAGTCGATCTCGATCGATTGGAGTGTTGAGTGAGTGACTTATGGTGTTGTGATGTGTTACTCGAGTAAGCTATTGCGTGTTACTTGAGTGACATTAATCATGGATTACTCGAGTAAGCCATTTAGGCTTACTCGAGTGATATGAGGCATGCATTACTCGAGTAAGCCACTTGGTTACTCGAGTAAGCCTTGTTTCGGGATGAACATGATGAACACCTGGGAATGCGTTACTCAAGTAACCATTTGTGTTACTCGAGTAAGGGGTGTGTCACTTGAGTGAGATAGCCTATCACTCGAGTGAGATGTGCACTCAGCGCATTAAAGAGTGTCATTTTGGACAGGGTCTATATATACCCTTACCCGACTTCTTCGACTTCATTTCGTCATTTCTCACCCAAAACGCTCTTATTTCATCCAGAAGCCATTTCGGTTGGATATTGGCCCTTTCTAATCGTCTCTTGAGGTAAGATTATGTCTCTCTACCTCTCATTCTTTCATTTTCCTTCATTTTGCATGAATTTTTATTTTAGGGTTTGAACAAATGCTTCTAGGTTTGGATGTAGGTTGTTTCTGTTAGAATAGGTGTTAAGGGTTGTGATTCGGGACTTTGAGAGTCTGCTAACACATAATGTAGGCTTGGATTCACATAAATCGAGCATGTTAGTTAATGGGTGTCAAACTTATTCATTTTGGGTCGATTTAGAGTGTTTTCGAGTTGTGTTGATGATTTTCACTCTAGATTTGAGTTCAGGGGCTTTAGTCTAGTCAATGTGGGTGTTGGGTATCGATTTCCATCAGTGAAATCGAGTTTTTGTCGAGTTGGGTATGATCTGGGCAGGGTCTTACTCTAGTAAGCAGATGACTTACTCGAGTAAGCGATGAACACGGGTTACTCGAGTAAGCGATGAACACGAGTTACTCGAGTAAGCCCATCTGGCTTACTCGAGTAAGCTGTTGTGGGTATCACTCGAGTAAGCCCTTTGGGTTACTCAAGTGAGGCTTTGTTATGAGGGACCAAATGCGTAATTTTGCACATCTTTGTACCTCTTAGTGTTGGGGGGCTATTTTGAGAATTCTAACTACTTCGAGGACTAGTTAGTAATTCCAAATTACTTTGAGGACTATTTAAAACTCATTCGAGTCTCTGGGATTGAAACATAATTTTACGTTGACCGGGGACCAAACTGTAATTTTTTGTGGGCTTTGAATTTTTGGTTGCGAATGATTATTTACCATTCGGGATAGGGTTTCAGCATCTCTGAGCGTCTACATCTGCATATGCATATCATTCATCCTGTATCGCACAGTACCAACATCATTTTCTGATATCTGTTATGGATGTATCTATTACAGCTTCCTGTTCCAGGCAGCACGACCAGACACTACCAGTGGTGCCTGACTGGATCCTTTGCTTCAAATTCTAGGTGAGTGAAATGACAGCTTCAAACACATAGGTTGTGTCTTCCTACTTATATAGCTTTTGTTGTGTCGGAATATGACATGAAATCTGACTAATAATTATTTGGCTAATTATTAATTGGACTTATGTAGTTTGTAATAACCAACGTTTTACTATGTTAATATATATATTGGTATATATATATATGTTTTCTGAAAATATGAAAATTTGTTCTACATGAATGTCTGTTATATTATTGTATATAATATATTCTGATCTGGGACACCTAGTTACGGGTTATGTAACCTTTGATATATCAATGCTCTGTGAAGACCCTAGTTACCGGGGTAAAGGGGTAGCCGTGTATTCAGCCAGATACATGATCTGTTATGTCTAGTAGTGAGTCCACAATACTATTCTGTACATTCTGTTTTAGTTCCATATTATGACTCTGTTATAAAATATATATATATAAGAATTGTATATATATATATATATATATATATATACTGTGATATTGTCTGGATGCATGTTGTTTGCTTTGTATGCAAACGTTTAGGTAAACATTTTCTGAAAGCTATTACAGACGTAGTGTGTATATATATTATGTCGGAATATACGTGTGCGGTATATTTTGAACGGTTTTCAAAACTGTCATTGTGAGGCACATATGAGGCAATCTGGAGTGCTATTTTCTCACTGGGTCCTGACCCCCATTTTAATTTTGTCTATCTTCTTTGCCTGTCCTACAGATATATTTTGACGCTCAACATCTATTCGGAATCTCGTCACCAGTGATACATTTTTTGCTATTCAGTGAGTGCTCTTGTTCGGCTCTACTTTTGTATTTTGTTGTTAGAGTTCCATACCGGATTTCTGGGGGGATACTAGGCTATACTTTCATGCTTTAGATTTTGAATATATTATAACAGTTTCATATTTATTTTGATAGTATTATATTCATACTATTTTCATATATATATCTTATTTTATCAAATAAATGTTTTGATAAATGAATGTTTGGGTAGAATTTCTGTATCTTTGAGGCTTGTGCGAGATGAGCTGAGCTTTCATAGACAGTTCACCTTGTACGCCGATCATCGGCCCGACTCGGGTTTTGACAAAGGTGGTATCAGAATGCTAGATTTTTTATTGTCTGGGTCGGTATGGAACATAGGTATATTTGATCGAGTCAGTTAATTTGCCTCTGTATATCCCTTGATCTCTGATATGGTACTGTGACAAACATTTGCATTCTGACATCTGCATACATGTTTGTCTGTCTGTCTGTTATCTGTAGTGATGGATCATTATGGATGTGGTCGCGAACGTGGTCGTGGTCGACCTAGGTGAGTGCCTGATGAAGCCGCTGCTTAGTCTGTAGTGGATCTGCATGATTCACATAGCGCACCAGAGGTTGCAACGCTAGCACCTCAGTATCAGATTCAGTTTTAGAAGCTTCTTACACCTCAGCTGGAGATGGTTCAGTAGATGACTCGAGTTTTGGATGTATGAAGAGAGTTCATCCAAGTCAAAAGGCTGAAGGGCAGCCAATTCTGCTAGTAGGGTCAACACTAGTTCAGCCTGAGGTGCCACCTGTTCAACAACCCCAACAGGAGGAGGTTGCAGTAGTTGCTCCGATGGTTACACCACGGGGCAGAGAGCATGATCTGTTGGATAGATTCATGAAGCTCAAGCCACATAGATTTTCAGGTGGGATAAGAGAGGATCCGTATGACTTCTTCCTTGAGGTGGATCATTGTTTTGAGGCTAGAGGCATTACTGATGATGCCAGTAGGGTCAAACTTGTTGCATTCCTTCTGACTGGTCGAACAGCGAGATGGTGGAGGAGCCTTGAGGCTCGAGAGGGTTTCAATTGGGCTCGAGTCAAGGAGGAGCTCGTTTCGTCTGTCCTTCCTCAGAGTATTCGGGATAGAAAGGCAAATGAGTTCAATGATTTTCGTTAGGGAGCTGGTATGTCAGTGATAGAGTATGAGTAGAAGTTTAAGGACTTGAGTAGGTATGCACCTCCAACAAGTCAGGGAGATGAGGCCTTGGCTAGGAAGTTTATAGAGGGTTACGTCCCACTATTGGTAGGATAGTGGCAACCCGAGAGATATATACCATCAAGCATATTGCAGAGGCTGCCAGACGGATGGAGCATATACACAAGAGATACCCAAAAGAGCCCAAGAAGGCGAAGATCAAGGGTACTTCTAGAGGTCAGTAGGGTCGGAGTCAGGGAGCCCAATTAGGTCAGAGGCACCAACATTCATTTAGAAGGCAGGGGCCCAGTCAGAGTGCTCAGAGTCTCATCGTGGCGTAGCCAGCTAGGTAGAGTGGACGACAGAGCTCGGAGAGCTTGATTCCGCAGTGTGTGATCTGTAAAAAGAGGCATCCTGAGGTATGCAACATGGCAATGAGAAACTGTTTCTACTGTAGACAGCCAAGGCATAAGATAACAGAGTGTCCGACAAAGCTTGGTGCAGGGGCATAGACTGGTCAGTCTACAACAGGAGGTTCAGGTACAGTTAGTACCAGTGCTGGTAGGGAAGCCGGTAGAGGTTTCGAGAGTCACATTCAGGCTGGCCAGAATAGTGGCGGTGGTTAGGCAGCTCAGAGTAGTGCTCCTACAGGAGGGCATACACGAGTATATCATCTCACCAGTTAGGAGGCACATACCTCCAATGCTGTAGTTATTGGTAAGCTCTCTATTTTTGGTACTTCAACATATGTATTTTTTGACTTGGTTACATCTCATTCATTCATTACTCCATATTTGGTTTAGCGTGTTGGGTTAGTGTTGCATCTGTTGGACAAGTTTTTAGAGGTATGATCACCTCTGGGTAGTAGGATGATCACAGACTCTAGGGTTCGAGTGTGTGATCTCTTTTGGTGGGCATGATTTGGTAGCCGACCTCATCCTATTGGATGTAGGGGAGTTTGATGTCATATTGGGAATGGATTGGCTCTCTGATTGGCATGCTACATTGGATTGTTTTGTCAAGAGAGTGTATTTTTGACCACCTGGTTAGGCTGAGTTTTGCTACTAGGGTGAGCGAGACAGTGTTGTGGAGAGTTATGTGTCAACAGTTAGAGATGAGAGGATGATCTGCCGAGGTTGTGAGGCATACTTGGCTTTTGTGCTCACTGAAACTGATGAATCAGAGTTGAGAGTAGGAGATGTACCGGTGGTTCAGGAGTTTTCTGACGTATTTTTGGAGGAGTTACCAAGAATTTCGCCTAAGCGGGAGATTGAGTTTGCCATAGATGTACAGTTTGGCACCAGCAGAACTGAAGGAGTTAGAGACTTAACTGAGGGAGTTGTTGGACAAGGGGTTTTTTCGACCGAATGTGTAACCTTGTGATGCGTCGATCTTTTTTGTAAAGAAGATGGATGGGAGTCTTCACATGTGCATCGACTACTGTCAGTTGAACAAGGTGACAATGAAGAACCGATATCCACTTCCAAGGATATATGATCTATTTGATCAGTTGCAAGGTGCACAGTGGTTCTCTAAGATTGCGTTGAGGTCGGAATATCTCCAGTTGAGGATTTGAGGTGAGGACATTCCTAAGATGACATTTCAAACTAGATATGACCACTATGAATTTCTAGTGATGTCATTCGGTCTAACAAATGCTCCGGCAATATTTATGGATTTGATGAATATGGTGTTTAGACCATAACTAGATCGCTTCGTCACTATCTTCATTGATGACATATTGATCTACTTGAGAAGTAGTGAAGAGCACGATGACCATTTGAGGTCAGTGTTACAGACTATGCAAGAACATTATCTTTACGCTAAGTTCTCGAAGTGCGAATTTTGGCTCAAGTAGGTAGCGTTTCCAAGACACGTGGTGTCGAAAGAGGGTGTTTTGGTAGATCCCAAGAAAGTGGAGGCTGTACTTCATTGGGAGAGGCCTAAGATCGCTACAGAGATTTGGAGCTTTCTTGGCTTGGCCGAGTACTACAGGATGTTTATCCAAGATTTCTCGAGGATTGCAGCTCATATGACTTGATTGAAGCAAAAAGGAGTCAAATTTTTCTGGTCTGATAGATGTGAGGATAGTTTTCAGAAGCTGTAGAAGTGTTTGACCAGTAAGCCAGTATTGGTGTTACCATCGGGTTTTGGAGTGTATTGCGATGCATCGAGAGTTGGCTTGGGTTGTTTGTTTATGCAACATGGAAAAGTGAACGTCTATGCATCAAGATAGCTTTAGAGGCATGAACAGAACTATCCAATGCATGATCTAGAGTTTGCAGTAATGGTGTTCACACTCAAGATCTGGAGGAATTATCTATACAGAGAGACTTTTGAGATCTTCATAGATCATAAAAGTTTGAAGCATATCTTCAGGCAGCGATACTTGAAGCTGAGGCAGAGACATTGGCTAGAATTGCTGAAGGATTATGATTGCACCATATCATATCATCCTGGCAAGGCTAATGTTGTTACCGATGCTCTGAGTAGGAAGTCGGTGGGTAGTTTAGCTCATATCTCTATTGAGAGACGACATGCACTGTCTGAGCGGTAGCATCTGATGGAGTCTGAAGTTGAGTTACGATTTGATGACTCAAGAGTATTGTTGGGTCACATTGAGGCAAGGCCTATTCTGTTGGACCGTATTAGAGAGGCTCAGAAGGAGGATTATGAGATTTTCAATTTGATGGAGAAGGTTAAATCCTCTGAGGTTTCGAGGTTTAGAATTGATGACTTTGGAGTCCTTTGGTTTGGACTGTGATTGTGCGTACCATCTTTGGGTGAGCTACGCGAGGAGATTATGACGGAGGGTTATAGTTTCACATATTCTGTACAGCCAATATACATTAAGATATATCGGGACCTTCGACAATCCTATTGGTGACCGGGGATGAAGAAAGACATCGGTGAGTTTGTCAGCCGGTGTTTGACCTATCAACATGTTAAGTTTGAGCACCAACGACCTTTTGAATTGTTGCAGCAGATGCCACTTCTAGAGTAAAAATGGGATCGCATCACGATGAATTTTGTAGTGGGACTACCAAGGACATCTGCTGGGTATGACTCCATATGGTTGATTGTTAACTGTTTGACGAAGTCAGCACATGGATTGTATGTCTGCTTGGTGTGCCAGTCTCTATAGTGTCCGAAAGAGGACCTCAAATCACATCACAATTTTGACATAAACTGCAGGAGGAGGTAGGCATTCGATTGGATTTCAGTACAACTTTTCATCCACAGACTGATGGTCGGTCCAAGTGTACGATTCAGACATTGGAGGATATGTTGAGAGCTTGTGCTGTAGATTTTTCTAGGAGTTAGGATTCCCATTTGCCTTTGGTAGAGTTTGGGTACAACAACTCGTACCATTCGAGTATCGAGATGGCACTATACGAGGCATTGTATGGAAGAAAGTGTAGATCTCCACTATGTTGTGAAGAGGTCAGAGAAAGACAAAGCCATTGGAGCCAAATCTTATTTTAAAGACTACTAAGAAAGTCAGACTGATCTAGTAGAGGATCCAGACCTCTCATAGTCATCAGAAGAGTTACAATGATCTGAAGCGTAAACATCAGGAGTTTGCAATTGAAGACCATGTATTTCTCAAAGTATCTCCGATGAAGGCGTGATGAGATTTGGGGAGAAGGGCAAGTTGAGCCCGAGATACATTAGTTCATTTGAGATCATCGATAGTGTTGGAGCAGTGGCATATGAGTTGGCACCACCGCCTCAGCTCGCATCTGTTCACCCGGTGTTCCATATCTCCCTTATGAGGAATGGTCTTTCATATTTGTCTCATGTTCTGGCACCACAGTCAGTCGAGGTTAGACCCGATCTGTCATATGACGAGGTTCCGTTGAGGATCGTTGATCGTCAGTTCAAGAGACTCAAGAATAAGGAGATAGCTTCAGTGAACATGATTTAGAGGCACCATTCAGTTGAGGAGGCCACGTAGATATTTGCAGCTGTTTAATTCTGCAGACCCTTAGGTTGGTACCCTTCTGTCTATCTGTGCATTTCGTTATGTCTCTGTCCATGCATAGCATTTTTGTATCTGCATCAGTCTCTGCATACTCTGGCATCATTTTCTGCATACTTGATTTCAAGTGAGTTAGAATTGTCTTAGATTCATAGATCAATGTTATATGATCTATCCGTTGATTTGGAGATCTAGGTTCGAGCCTAACGTTGATTTGGCTTGTCTGGAAATTTGAGGACGAATTTCTTTTAGGGGAGTATGTAATATCTCGTCGAATTTTGATACAGCTCTCTATAGCTTTCGGTTCTGCCCCGAGTTGATCTCAATCAATTGGAGTGTTGAGTGGACGACTTATGGTGTTGTGATGTGTTACTCTAGTAAGCTATTGTGTGTTACTCGACTGACCTTAATCATGGATTACTCGAGTAAGCCATTCGGCCTTACTCGAGTGATATGAGGCATGCATTACTCGAGTAAGCCACTTGGTTACTCAAGTAAGCCTTGTTTCGGGATGAACATGATGAACACCTGGGAATGAGTTACTCGAGTAACCATTTGTGTTACTCGAGTAAGGGGTGTGTCACTCGAGTGAGATGTGCACTCGAGCATGAAACAATGTCGTTTTGGGCAGAGGTCTATATATACCCCCACTAGACTTCTTTGACTTCATTCTATCATTTCTCACCCAAAACACTCATATTTTGTCCAGAAGCCATTTCAGTTGGATCTTGGTCTTTCCTAATCGTCTCTTGAGGTAAGATTACGTCTCTCTACATCTCATTCTTTCATTTTTCTTCATTTTGCATGAATGTTCATTTTAAGGTTTGAACAAATGCTTCTAGGTTCGGATGTAGGTTGCTTCTATTAGAATGGGTTTTAAGGGTTGTGATTTCAGGACTTTAAGAGTCTATTAACACATAATGTAGGCTTAGATTCACATAAATCGAGCATGTTAGTAAATGAGTTTCAAACTTATTTGTTTTAGGTTGATTTAGAGTGTTTCTGAGTTATGTTGATGGTTTTGACTCTAGATTTGAGTTCAGGGGCTTGAGTCGAGTCAATGTGGGTGTTGGGTATCAATTTTCATCGTTGAAATCGAGGTTTTGTCGAGTTATGTATGATATGGGCAGGGTCTTACTTGAGTAAGCAGATGGCTTACTCGAGTAAGCGATGAACATAGGTTACTCGAGTAAGCCCATCTGACTTACTCGAGTAAGCTGTTGTGGGTATCATTCGAGTAAGCCATTTGGGTTACTCGAGTGAGGCTTTGTTTTGAGGGACCAAATGTGTAATTTTACACATCTTTGTACCTCTTAGTGTTGGGGGGCTATTTTGGGAATTCTAACTACTTTGAGGACTATTTAAAACTCATTCGAGTCTCGGGGATTAAAACATAATTTTACGTTGGCCGGAGACGAAACTGTAATTTTTCATGGGCTTTGAATTTTGGGTTGTGAATGATTGTTTATCATTCTGAATAGAGTTTCAACATCTCTGAGCGTCTGCATCTGCATATGCATATCATTCATCCGGTACTGCCACAATACTAACATCATTTTCTGATATCCATTATGGATGTATCTGTTCCAGCTTCCTGTTTCTTCCAGTACGACCAATCACCTACCAGTGGCGCCTAACTAGATCTTTTGCTTTGGATTCCAGGTGAGTGAAATGATAGCTTCAGACACATAGACTGTGTCTTCCTACTTATATAGTTTTTGTTGTGTCGGAATATGACATAAAATCTGACTAATAATTATTTGGCTAATTATTAATCAAACTTATGTGGTTTGTAATAACCAACGTTTTACTCTGTTAATATATATATATTGGTGTGTGTATATATATGTGTGTGTGTGTGTGTGTGTTTTCTGAAAATATGGAAATTTGTTCTGCATGAATGTCTGTTATATTATTGTATATAATATATTCTAATCTGGGACACCTAGTTACGGGGTACGTAAGCTTTGATATATCAATGCTCTGTGAAGACCCTAGTTGCCAGGGTAAAGGGGTAGTCGTGTATCTGGCCAGATACATGATTTGTTCAGTCTAGTGGTGAGTCCACAATACTATTTTGTACATTCTGTTCTAGTCCCATATTATGACTCTGTTATAATATATATATATATATATACTCTGATACTGTTTGGATGCATCTTGTCTGCTTTGTATGCGAATGTTTTGGTAAACATTTTCTGAAAGCTATTACATACGTAGTGTGTGTATATATTATGTCGGTATATACGTGTGCGGCATATTTTGAACGGTTTTCAAAACTGTCTTTGTGATGCACGTATGAGACAATCTGGAGTGCTATTTTCTCACTGGGTCCTGACCCTCATTTTATTTCTGTCTATCTTCTTTGCCTATCCTACAGATATATTTTGACGCTCAACATCTTTTTGGCATATTGTCACCAGTGAGGCATTCTTTGCTATTCAGTAAGTGCCCTCGATCGAGCTCTACTTTTGTATCTTGTTGTTAGGGTTTCATACCGGATTTCTGTGGGGATAGTGGACTATAATTTTGTATTTTTGATGTTGATTTTACTAT
>CAODLS014348982.1:0-19635 GCA_948243855.1 Flueggea neowawraea | reverse complement strand
TGCCCTATCATATTTCCTTACCCTGGTTTGAGATTTTCTAATTAGGTGGATGAGGCTTCATTTGAGACCAATGAAGAGAGAGCTTTATTCAGTGCTTTCTTGTCCACGAAAAGCAAAATTCATCCTGGTATTCATGATTTGTCCATTATATTTTCTTCCATGAAATCAGCTTCATATCTTTTCATGCCATTGCCTTTTTGGAATGTAACGGTTTCCATTTTGTCAGAAGTTGTATCTGTTAGTTGAGGATGGTTCTTTTTGACTAATCCCAACATTATAAAACCCTTTTACAGGCATTGAGGTTGGCGAGTTCATTGAAGTATCAGAGAACCTAGTCCAACCACTTGAGGATTTCTTCAATAATGTATTTGTAATGGTGGTATGTCCCTAAATCTTTCATGCTTTTAGAATTATCAACCTATTATTGCACCACAGAAGGTTAGCCTTAATGTAAAAGTTTACACATTGAGCATTCTAAGCTTGAGATGAACTTTTTCTGTGAGCAGGAAGATGAGAGGGTTAGGAAGAATAGGCTTGCTTTACTAAAGAAAATTGCAGACCTGCCGAAAGGAATTGCAGACCTCACAGTTTTGCCAGGATTTTAGATTTTTTACATTTGTGCAACGGCAAGTAGAAAGATTTCAGCTGCAGAAAAAGAAATATGTGTTTTTTGGATCTTGATTTTTGTACATACTGAGCCTTGTAAACATTTTTGTAGCTGATAGTTGAATAAATTTGCAGAGGTTCCAACCTAACATGTGAAGAATCATTGTCACCGAAGACCAAATGTCAAGTCTGCGAAACTTTCAGTGTATTGTGTGTGTGTTGAGAGTTGAGACTTTATTGTTGCTTGCGTACCATGTTACTGATATTTAATGACTTGACAATCATCATGTTCATCCTAAATTCAAAGTAGTTAAACAATGAAATCACAGAATCAACAGTCCAGTTGTGTCCGCGTGCTTGACGACAAGAAAAAATAGTTTAATGCAGACATTTATAGGCAGACACACTACACATTTGCAGGCAGTAAGAAGATGAGCCAAACTCTTCTCAACTCTTACCTCCCATATAATATTGATATTGTTTTGTAATGCGTAAGATGGATTGTCATGCGGCACAATTTCTTTCTTCATTAAATTATTGGGAAAATTTCGCTTGCTGACTTTAAAGCTTATTCATGCTCGGGGCACGAATCCAAAACCTTTAATTAAGGAAAGAGAACTTGTCACTATATATTCCAAAATTCATTACATTAGGTTATGAGTTCACGTTTACTAGATTTATATGTCATTTTTATACAAATTAATTTTTTTTAAAAAAATTAAAACTTCCCTACTTCATTGCTTTGAGACGTGCTTACTGGAGAACCATTAATTCAGATAGTTTTTTGTCGATAATTCATCAGGTGACATAAGATTTGCTGTAAGTGGCAAATGGAGCTATCAATGAGATGGTGGTGAGGAAAGGAAATGAAGTCCTTCTGAGGTTAATGTGGATTCTTCTTAAGTGCTTACTATGTGTTCTTGTAAAGGATAGAAACATAACCTGGTTGATTTACAATGGTTCTTTATTTTGCTGTCTAAAAGAACTTCAAATGCATTCTTAGAGTGGTTTATTTAGCATATTATCATTAGGATATATTGTATCTGCTTCAAAATGGCTGACCATTTCCCTTTTCTGGATTTCCTCTGGATATATTGTTGCATGTTAGAATAAATTTAACATATTTTTCTGCAATCTGTTTCTTATCACAAATTGTATATCTATTTAGCAAACTTCAAGATGAACCAAATAATTAATCTATCTGTGCAGAGCTCGATATGAGGATGCAAAATTTTTCCATGAGATGGACACACGTAAAAAGTTCTCAGAGTTCCGAAGTCAACTGGAACAGATTCTTTTTCTGTAAGCTACCTGTTTTATTTATGTTAGAAGTTTCCAAAGCAAAGGAGTCAAGGATACTTGCAGGAATCCTTGAACTTTTTAAACTGTTTTTGAAATTCTTTTTCTCAGAACATGGGCATTTAATTCATTCTTTCTAGTTCACAATCTGCTGCAAGATTCTCTGCTAAAGCTGTTAGAAATGAATGGAGTAATTTTGATATGACACTCTTGTGCCATTTTTGTCCGAGTTATATTCTGGTTCTGATGGAGATTTGTGTCTCATCTAACAAAACAGGAGAAGCTAGGAACAATGCTTGACAAAATGATGCGAGTTTAAAACATGGCTACCAAATTAAGTTTGGCTTTGGTAATTAATGACGAAGGACAGTATTCAAACTGTCCAGGAAGCTGTTTCACTTGAAATGTCTGATCTTGCGACTGCAGTTGTAACAGAATTCACTTCCCTCGCAGCAGGAATAAGGGGACTTCATTATGCTCTTCGAGATGGCTGTTCAGAGGTGGTCACAGGGTTCACTTTCTACCAATCTACTTGTTTGTCTATGTTCCGTTTCTTCCATTCCTAAAACTGTCTGTCGTATCATCTTTCTTGGATGCAATGCTGTTACGTGACTTTTACATCTATTTTTAGCACTTATATTATGCTGTATTCTGATCGAACCCCAAACTCTGCTCCTTGTTTTGGATCTATTGTATCAGATTGCCGATGCCTTGTCAGAAAAAGCACGCTGCCTAGATTTTGTGGAGATATGCTCCCGAAAGTGATGCAGGAATAGTGTTGGCAATTGCTGACAGGTGAAACATTGCTTTAATTCCTAACTTATTGTGATAAATGCAAAAATAAAGATTGGGAATAGACATTCTTGTAATTTTTGTCTTTTCTGATGTTGTAGAAGACTGCACTGCAGTACGAATTTTGTTGCACAAGGTTGGGTTTTGTCACAATGTTAATCTTTGTCTTTACTATCTGGTTAGGATAGGAAAAGACATATTACAAGTAGGAGTAATGCGAGATTTCAAGGGAGTGATTTTACTAATCTTAGCCCTTTGGTGTTACAGGTTGACAAGGGAATAAGTCCAGAAATTGTCCGTTCAGTCCCTACTTTGTCTTGCAGCCCAGAAAACAAAGTATGTGACTTTACGTCCTCTTGTTTTTATGTTTGGTGGTGGATTTCTTCTAAACATATGTGAGTATAAAACTTGATTTTGTATAAATGGCTTCATGCTATATACTGAACCTTATAAATATTTTTGTGGCCGTTTTTGTCAACATAGACCGAATTTATGTCAAGTCTGCAGAAGCTTATATAGAGTGTGTGGAGTGTTTGTTACTGCTATTTAATGACTTCGACAATCTTCATGTTCATCCTAAATTCAAAGGTTTTAAACATTGAAATCACATCACAGGATCAATGGTCCAATAGTTTCCACGTGCTTGACGACAAGGAAATAAATAGTAGTTTAATTGCAGACATACATATAGAAGCAGACCACAATACGCAGACATTTAGTCAAGCAGAAGATGAGCCAAACTCTCGGTATTGTAAGCCAAAACTCTTCTCAACTCCATCTCCCATACGGTATTCCCGTGTTGTAATCCGTAAGATGCTCTTATACGGCACTTGTTTTTTATTAAAAGTTCTTCTTACTAAATTTTAAAACTTTTTCATATGTATCTATGTCATTTGTATAATACCAATAATCGGAAATTTTAAAACTTAAAATATATGAAGAAAGTACATAAATAAAATATAAAATGTAATAATTAGTTTATAAAATCTTGACAAATATTTTTAATCGATTATTTAAAGTCCTTAGAAAGATAAAACAAAACTATTATTTATAACTAAAATAAGTATATCTTTGTTAAAATTGTGTTTATCTAAATGTGGTGTGAATTTGGGTTTTTTTTCTCTTAAAAAAAAAACAATGCGAAAGCCAAATATTACAATCGCACGCACGAGCTAAAACGAGCTAAAGCCAAATATTTATAGCCCCAAACACACACACGCTCGACACTAGCAACAGCAACACAACTCCAACTCGCAGTCGCACCACTTCAGATTAGGTTTCACTCTCTCTTCTCTCTCTACGCACTCTCTGCGGCTAGGGTTTCTCTCTTTCTCTTGCTCTCTTTTTTCTTCAAAGCACTTCATTTTCTCTCTCTTTCTAACTGTAACCTCTGTTTGTTGGCCATCCAGTGTTGTTCCAGATCTAGATGCACATAAAGATGGATCTTTTATTATGCTAGGATTTCGTGAAAAGGGGGAAGGGTTTTTTAAGTACAGACTGGTTCTTTGTTGATTTGGAAGGGAAAAAATGGCCACTAACAACCCTTTTGATTTGCTGGGTGATGATGATGCTGAGGACCCTTCTTTGCTCATTGCGAAGGTCGCCGCCACTACCGCCGTGACCAAGAAGGCTACTCAGGCCAAGCAGCAGCCACCTTCAGCTCAGTCTCAGCCTGCTAAGCTCCCCTCCAAGCCTCTCCCTCCTAGTCAAGCCGGTGAGCCACTGACTTTGAGTATTGTTTTTTTAAGATATTGGAACTTTAGTGCTGTTTCTTATATGGGTTTTGTGGAAAGATTGAGACTTCAGTGGTATATCTTATATGGTTTCTGTGAGAAGATTGACACTTTTGGTTGTTTTTCTTGTGGGTTTGGTAAAATGATTGGATTTTGGTGTAGTTTCTCGTATGGGTTTCTGAAAAGATTGAGGCTTGGTGTTATTTCTTACTCGAGTTTGTGGAAATCCTGAGGCTTTGGCTTTGTTTATGTTTGGATATATCGGGAGTTTAAGCACGTGTTTTTGTTTCTTTAAATGTATGTTTGTCTATGTTTTTAGTCTTATTTATTTGTTTTTTATTCTAGTTAGATCTGAATTAATGATAGTTTGTGTTTATGCTGAGTTTATTATTCTGTCTGTGTAGCATAAACCTACTTTAAAGTTTTCATTGTTGTTATTAATTCTGTGATTGTCGATTGCTAATCTGAATCAAATAGCCAAGTTAGAGGAAATTTCTCTACTGAAACTATTTTCAAGCTCATATTTTGTACTTAGGCTGGTTTGAGAGCTTTGCAATCATTTGCCTTTGTAATATTGGAAACTTAAGGAGCTTTCTTTTTGGCATCATGTTCTATATAGAGAAATATTATTAGTTATTCAAAATTTTGAAATTTCTTTGTAATTTAAGATGTCTTACATTTTTTGTGCCATAGTATGTATGCTTGGAATTTGCTAAATTTCATCTCTTTCTCTTATTTATATAGTGAAGGAGGCTAGGAGTGAATCTGGCCGTGGCGGAGGTCGTGGGGGTGGCCGTGGATATGGGCGTGGTCGTGGTGGTTACAAGCGGGAGGAGAGTTCATTCGGCAACACTGGAGCCTCTGCAGGTCTAGGTGCCCCTGAGGAAGGAGATGGTGGAAAATCATCTGAAAGGCGTGGCTACGGTGGATCTCGTGGTGGTTACCATGGAGGCCGTCGTGGTGGCTTCTCCAATGGAGATGTTGATGATGGGGGGCGCCCTCGTCGTGTCTTTGAACGTCGTAGTGGGACTGGACACGGGTGAATATTTCTCACTGGTTTTCTTGTGTATTTTTCTTCCTTTATTGAAGTTAATGCATCTGACTGGAGAATTTTCTAATCTCTTAGAAATGAGCTCAAACGTGAAGGGTCTGGCCGTGGCAATTGGGGAACTCCAACTGATGGACTTGCTGAGTAAGTAAAATGCTACCGCTGCTGCCTTTTATAAATATATCTCCAACAAAATTAATTTGCTGATTATTTTGTTGTTACACTTCGACAGGAACATGCTAATTGTTATCTTTTGCTATGCAGGGTAACTGAGGAAGTTGTCAATGTCACTGAAAAGAATGTCCCAGATGAGAAACCTGTGGGGGAGGAGGAAGCAGCTGATGGGAACAAGGAGAACCCTGATAATGAGCCAGAAGAAAAAGAACCTGAGGAGAAGGTGGATGCTTTTCACATTTTGCAATTTTTTGTACCATTTCCCCATTTTGTTTGGTTCAAGTTTTGTGAAAGTTCATATGTTTCTGAATCTCATAACTCTTTTAGGAGCTTCTACATTTGAATGCATTATCCTTAGCATTACTGGGCATCCTTAACTTTGTGTAGCAGGAGTTTTCTTTTCCAACCAATCTAAACAAGTGTGCAATGTTGAAAATCTAAGCCTATAATAATATTCTTTTCTAATTTAGGAGATGACCCTTGAAGAGTATGAGAAATTGCTGGAAGAGAAGAGGAAGACCTTGCAGACACAAAAGACCGAGGAAAGAAAGGTTGACGCTAAACAGTTTGAGTCCATGCAGCCGCTCTCGAACAAGAAGAAGGGAAATGATGATGATGTCTTCATTAAATTGGTAAAGTCTATTCATTTCCTTCGACAGTGTCAGTTATCCTTAGATGCTTTTTAAAGCCAAGTTGGTTGATAACTATTCTTGCGTCTTAATTTCAATATTCTAGGGTTCTGATAAGGACAAGAGGAAAGAGGCATCTGAGAAAGATGAAAAGTCCAAGAAGGTTCTTACCCTAACATTCTTCTCTTTGCATCCATGTTCCGATATGATTATTTTGTCACCTTGTTGTATTTCCTTTGCAAAATCTTTCTTTGAGAATGTTTCACAAGTGTTCTCTCTTGTTTGAATGCAATGGAATTGTGGTCCTTGTTTTCATTTTTCACTCTAAATGCGTAATGTTTTGAGTGACCGTTGAAAAACTAAAAATGTTGTGTGATTATCTCAGTCTCTGAGCATTAATGAGTTCCTGAAGCCTGCTGAAGGAGAAAAGTTCAACACTGGTGGTCGTGGACGAGGACGTGGCCGCGGATCAAGAGGCTATGGTGGTAGAGATGGAATGAGCAATGTTTCAGCCCCTTCTATTGAAGATCCAAGCCATTTCCCAACCTTGGGAGGCAAGTGACTTGCTGGTCATTCATGTTTGGGTTCCAAGAGCGCGAAATGGGCTAGAATAATTAAGGTTCCTGTATCAAAGAAAGAAAAAACCATTTAATTTTGATGATTGTATATTTCAAGCGCTTCATTTGCTCCCTTTGTAGTTGTTACTTTAGCGTGCAACCTTCTTTTTCTTTACTGTTTTCTGAAATTGGGGCATTTGGAACGAGTTAAGATCACTATTATGCAACTTCGTCATTGCAGTTTTGTTGTGTTATAGATGAAACGCTTCACCGTCTTTTGTTCGCGGGATAAGGTTCAAAAACGACCTCAACTTTTGGACCATTTTATGTTTTGGACCAATTTATTCCCCAACATTTTTTGAAATTGGCCGAAACTGGTTAGTCACATTAGCTTCTGTTAGTCATTCTGTTTGTTACATCGTTTTCTATTACACCTTCAAACTGATGGCCAGAACCAGCCGATTCCGAAAATGGTAGGGAACAAATTGGTCCAAAAAATAGAATAAGGTTAATTAGCTCGTGGAACTAAACGTTAGTCATTTTTCAACCTTATCCCTTTGTTCGCCTTTTATCTCTTCAGGCACGTACGTTGAATGTTTTATGATTGATCACGCCGGACTCTTCATTGTGATTGAAATGACAAGGTTATTAAGATTTCGGGATTCAATAGTCAGTGTTGTTTGTTTAAACACAACTCGAATGCAGAATCCTGTGTGTGTGTTTGTGGTATATGCATAATCATTCTCGTATGTTTATTTGTGGTATATGCATATTCACTTGCGATATGTTTTGTAGTGTGTTACTGCACTTTTAATACGACGCCTCTCTCTTTATTCTTTCTTCTTCCTTTTTCATCTCAACGATCTATTTTTGCAACTTACTTGCACAATTTATCGCCAACGCACACTCCAGGTTTAGTAGAAAGTGAAACAGAGGCGTTCAGGCAACCCTAGAACCTCCACAACTGCTGCCAAGAATCGGACGAGACAATTTCATATGCAGTTACAGCCTTAGTTAATACAAACCTGCACTTTGAACGAGCCTCCTATCAATTTGCAAACTCAGTGGCCTAAATATAGCCTGCATACTAAAATCTGAAAAATTCCATCAAAATTTCAAGAAACAAAATCATTTTTCATGAACGTTTACTTGACAATCGACGGGAAAAACATAGGAATCCACATATTTCAACATTCTTTAAATCTAAGGAATGAGGCATAGAAGCAGCAATGTTATATATATATATATATATATATATATATATATAAGCACATGCACGTTCACAGAATAGATCTTGCAACCGTCTTTTAACAACTTAGAAAAGCAATTTAACGAGGTTTAGTCCAATAGAAGTAGATTTCAACTACCATACAAGCTACAATTGAGCCGACCGATGGGGCCAACCATATTTCATATTTGGTTTAGGATGAGCAGCAGCCACTCTTCTGTGCAACAGGCTGTCCTTGGATCTGCACCGTTGGAGGTCTTGCGTTGTTTGTGGCTGGCTGGCTTGCCATCCTGCATCATGAAAACATTCTAAGTAAGTTTTTTAAAGGTCTTTCATGAAATTATGTTTCTCCAAAACAGAGCCGAAATGCTTGTTGCAGTCTACAAACAATGTCCTCAGCATAGATTACTGAATCCATTCAATATTGCTCACAGTTATAGCAAAAGGCCTTAGAACAGTATCAGTCACAGGCTCCAAGATGTGAATCATACCATTCACAGAATAGAAATAGTCATTTGTTTCATACCATCATGTAAAACTCAAGTGTGATAATACCTGTCCTTGATTGATGCAGCCATGGCCATGAAAGCATGTTCCACATTAGTAGCATCTTTAGCACTAGTTTCCATGAAAGGTATTCCAATCTCATCCGCAAAAGCCTAAGCATGAATGGGGAAAGAGGCACATGGTTAACAAAGAAACAGGAGATGATTTAACACATGTCCCATTAATTAACTAGTAATGACCAAAACACAGTAAAACAAATTAGTAATTACCAAAAAAAAAAAGTTCTACCTTCGCTGTTTCATATGACACAACTTTGTTTGCAGTTAAATCAGACTTGTTTCCAACCAAAAGTTTGTTGACATTTTCACTAGCATATCGATCAATCTCACTCAGCCACTGCTTAACATTATTGAAACTTTCTTGGTCCGTCACATCATAAACAATCTGCGAATAAGCAACCAGGAGAACATTTATTATGAACAGAATTGTTACAGCAAGGAATCAAAGTCAAGCGAGAAAAAAGAAGGATAAAAAAGATCACTCACTATGATACCATGTGCCCCACGGTAGTAGCTACTGGTGATCGTCCTAAATCTTTCTTGTCCAGCAGTATCCCACTGCACAACAAATTCCAAATGATGACTAATTTTAGCATTACAACCTTGGCACTGAGTGTCATCAAAAGGCTAAAGCATAGCAAGCAGCCCATAAAACAAAGCAGACAAATGATATGAAAGCATCCAACAGATAATAAAAGCAAAACACAAGGTAAAGGGATTGTACAATTTGGAGTTTTATGGTCTTTCCATCTTGCTCTACGGTGCGAATTTTCTACCACCAAAGAAATAAAGAGGAATTAGTTGACAATTCTTGTTCCATAGTGCACATTATCTACCAACAATTAGTTAACAATGGGAGTCAATATGGAATGCTAATTGTTGTTTACTCACAAAATCAACTCCTATGGTACTTATGTAGCTATCAACATATGAGTCATCCTGCATTGAAGATATAATAAATTGTCAAATCAAGGAAACATGGTCTCAAGAAAACAGATGACAAATCATGCATACATATGACAAGGCAAAAGCACAGTGGTCATAATAGAGCACACGCTGGTCCATATATGTTAAGTTTCCATATTTAGAGCCAGTCCAATCACACATGAATGTGGTTACGGGTTAAGATGACCAGAAAGTTTCATAAGGATGCAAATAAATACCATAAAGGAATAATGATGTCCAAGTAAATGCATATAAAAATTCAGCAATTTACTCTTCTCAAATAATCCAGAAGTTTTTTCTTCTAAAGGTCATTGCCAATTTATCATTTGATTTAAATTAAAAACACATTTTTTCATGCAGTTTTTCAAAAACTGAGAAACAATATGACTGAACTTAAATAGTAATGATATGCATTACTTGTGCCATGCTAGTGTATTTCATTTACAGAAGTTCTAAACACTGATTTTCAAATTTTCCCCCTTTGTTTTCTGAGAAAGAGAATATCAGCGCATAAATGAAATCCTGTATCATTTGGACTATAAACAAATATCTTAAATTTCTTGAACTCTGCTGAAATATGATCAGAAAATAGAACTTGTATATGGTGTTTTTACCATAGTAGTGAATGAAGCATCAATGATTTGGGTTCAAAATATTTTGAATAGCAATTATCTCCACAGAAAACCATAAAAATTGTATGCAGATTATCAAGCAAGAAAGATGTTTGAAACCGTTGAGAACGAACTCAAATTTTTAATGTAAAGTTGCATTCAATTTGTCAGTAAAAATGGCACTGAACCAAAATCCAGCACAAAATGGTGGTGCTGAAGCAGAAGTAAACAATAAGAAGTGTCTTTTAACAATTGGGTTTCGAACCATACAGCAAATCTGAGAAGACGGCAGGATTTTCCAACACCGGAATCTCCAATAAGAAGAAGCTTGAACAAATAGTCACTGCAAAAGAAAACGGAAACAGTTAAGCCTCTACATTACACACTTGCATTGCGAGAGTTCAAGATTGCAATCAAACTAAGCCTAAAATAAATATAAAGAATAGATGACGAATGAGTGACGACCAAGGAAGGACCTAATTAGATGACCACCAAGTTCAATGTTTTCTTCTCTTCAGGTACAAGAGAAATGAATACAACAAACACAGAGGCTTGTGTGTTTAAGTATTTTTGCAATTCTGCATCTTCGCCTTTTAACTTTAGCCAAAATTTTCAGCATTATTTTTCAGCATATCCAACATTTTGTCAGCTTTTCCAAACCGCGACCACTCAATTTGCACTCCAAACAAACTAATTAACAATCGGTCTATATTGCTCCGAACAATTCAAGCAGAATTATTTCAGCACGAACAATTTGATTCCAGAATGAAAAATCGAAAAAAATTAACGGCCGCAAATTAATAATAAATTCAATCAACGGATCCAAAGAAACAAATCCTTCTTGACCAATTTATCAACATCACACGAAACGACCGCAGAATTTCAATGTCTATGCATCTAAAAAAGTTAATAATTGAAAGGATTTTATAGGAAAGTGATCAGAGTGTATGATCGGAAACTTACTACTCCGGATTCATGGTGATGAAGGTGAGGAAAATTCGCCGGAGTCCGATGTTTCTCCGGCAAGATTTACACCGGAAATTCTGCCTGATTAAATCGTAGTACTATGAAATGACAGGTGGTGGAGGAGAGAGAGAGAAGGAACAAGAAAACAATAGGTGGATGAAAAGCAGGAGGATACCGATTGACGAAGGAGACGACGGAGGCGAACTGAATAATGATAACAGAAATAACAGTAATAACGCTAATTGTGCTTTGGGCCTTGACTTCTTCTATCGATCACTTTCGCGGCCCATTTAGATAGTCGCATAGGCCCATATTATCATTTTCCATAAAAAAAACAATGTTTCATTTAATGAAATAAAATAAAATAAATTGAGCTATTAATAGTAAATCTTATTAATCATAATCATCATATCATAATACTTATAAAAATCAGAATGTGGGGAAAATATTTTAGATATTTTTATCTCTCTTTTCAATTCTAAATTATTATAATTGTTAGATGATATGGTATTACAACTCTTATTATTAATTAAATAATAATAATTAATTAAAGAAAGAATAATTAATTAAAAAAATTATTTTTAATTATCATCAATGTTGATAGAATTTTACTTTCATAATTAAATAAATATTGGTGTAATCAGACTTCAATAAAAAGACTTTAATAACGTGTAATACACGTATATAAAAGGCTAATTGATATAAATACATGTACGGTGAAGAGTTTAAATTTTGTGAAATGAATACTCGTCTCACTAATATTGAAATAAATCTCAAATTCTGTAGCCCATATATATATATAACTGAAAATTAGTGATTTTCTTATTTTTTTTGGTGCAAGTTATTTTCTTTTTGATATATTGTTATGAAAAATATTGAATTTATTGAAAATATTTAATTTACATTTCAATGGTGAAATCTTATTGTCAAGTTTATTTTCTTATCTATTCACGGGAAAGATACATGATGCCATACAACCATATCCATTACTTCTTTTAAATTGTTCTATTCTCATAGGAATTCTATATGGTACTTATAAGCCATATGCTTCCTTTTTTTCTGGTTAATTAATATATATTGAACTTTCAATACAAATCACATACAAAGTGTGATTCATTTTTCATTGATGTTCAACTGTTGCTGACTACACTTTATAATACACTTATATTACCAAAGAAAACTATATTACTAATTATGGCTTAATACATAATTTATCCCCAAATTTGTATGTTTTTTTCGTTTATCACTCTGAACTTTTTGAATATTCAATTTACCCCCTGAACTTGTCAAAATTCTTTCAACTAAATATTTTTTTAATGTGTTTGAATTTCAAAATCCCTCAGTTTACCTACAAGTTATCGTTATTAAACGTAAAAGGTTAAAAAAATAAAAAGAAACCCCATAATAAACTAATGATGGATTAAGAAAAGTTGATAAATTACTCAGTTTAATTAAATTTAGGAGATAATTGAGACAATTTAAATAAAATCAGGGGATAATTGAGATAATTTAAGGAATAAATTAAACGGTCAAAAAATTTAAAGTGACAGTAAAAAAAATCGTGTGAAGTTTAGAGTATAAATTATGTATTAATCCTATTATATATATTTGATAGTTGTGCACTGATAACTGAGTCAAGTTTGGATGACGAAAAAAGGAAAGTCCAAACAAGGTACATTTCTCTTGTCAATAACCCGAACCCCTACTCCCACTTGCTTTTTGGCACCATCTAGATTTGGCTTGGCAGCTTCATTTTTCATCGAACATTAATTTCGTGAAAACTGGATCCAGATCTCCAACGTTGCTGTCCAATCTTAATTAAAACCAAACCCATGTGAGCCACGCTATTGGCTTACTTTTCTTTTCAATTGGCTAACATTTTTCTCTTTCTTTCATCGTCATGCATCACAAAAGTTTCACCAACAACTTGACTATCACGGAACTTATTCCATGTATGAAACACAAGTACCAAAAACAGCTTGCTTCTGAACAAAATTTGGTTTGTGCAATGGCTTTGAAGTGATCGTGCATTGTTTCAGATGCGTGGTTGGTTCATTTTTGGTTGCTGGGAACATTGAACATTTCACGTAAAACCAAATCTTATGTGTAGATAACAAGTTGGGCTAGTAAAATATAGATGGCAACTTTGTTATTGGTGGTCCCTAAGAGCATCTCCGATAGTATTTTTTATTATAAAGTATAATTTTAATATAAATAAAAAATTTATTTAATTATAATTTCAACCAATAGAATTAGACTATTATTAATATTATATAATATAAAAAATGTGTATGACTCTTGACAACTAAGAGCATATTCAATGGTGCTCTTATATTTTAGAGAACTTTTGATAAAAATGGAGAACACCATAAATTATATAGATTGGATATATAAATCTCCTCCAATAGTACTTTTTAGTTTAACTCTTTATTTTGTAGATAATAATTTTTATTAGAAGAAGGGAGAAGAAAAATTAAATGATATATATATATATATAAGAAAGTGTAAATCTCATTAATGACAATTAAAGTAGAGAGTCATTTTTGCTAGCTACATATTGAGAGTAAACTTTTGCAAGGTTTACATTTTTCCTACTAGAATCCAAATTTTAACATCTTAATGCTGTAATAACTCTAAAATTAATAAGAATTTTAACTTGGATTTATATTCCTACTAGAAATCCAAATTTTAACATCTTAATGTTACATATTTTCCTATTAGAAATCCAAACTTTAAAGATTTATTTCTGGGTTAATACAATTTCTAGTGTACATATATGATTTTCGTAACATTAGTTTTTTCAATCTATGACGAAAAAATTGAAAAAAAAAAGACATTAGTTTATTCGTTGATCTGATATAACCGAAATTGAAAAATAACCTGAAATAAGTCTTTAGTATCTAGCCTAAATAAAGGCTCAAGAATTGAAATAGAGCTACTTTCAAGTTTTTTATTGCGTACTTTTTAAGCAATGAGTTAGATCAAATTAATGTAGCAACAACAATCAACAAATTAGGAAATTTTAATAAGAAAATTGGATCGTGTATGCGACAAAATGTGTCATCCACTTAATCTTTTTTTTTCCCTCGAAGAATATGATCTGTCACACACACGTTAACTCAGTTAAATTGTCTCATCATATGAGTGACATCTTATCAAATCAATTCAATTAGTTGATCAGAGTTGTGGGTCAAATGTATAATTTATAAAAATCACTCCTTGATTTGATCAGCATCAGAAAAACAATCTTAGATTATTTTTGGACACAATATTTTGAGATCAAATGAGATGCTTCATTTAACTTACATCAACCGCAAGAATTTCGCAATACAACCAGGGGATATGTGACCCCAAACAAAGAGACCTAACATAGAACTTGCTTCCTGATCAGCAAAGATAAGCGCTGCAAAATAAGTGGATCTCCTAACAAAAACAACTTTCACAATAACTAAAGTTGCTAAAATAGTTCTATAATCTTGAACAATGAGACCAAAGGAAGAAGAGAGACTGCTTGTTTAAGTGTTTAACTGGGTAGGTTTTGATTCCAAAATTATTGTCAGATATTATTTTAGTACTAAAAAACTAATAAGTTATTGGCGATCCTACATCGAAATTAACTTAAAATGATAGCTGAAATGACAATTATATGAGCATCTTTAAGAATTGAGACACTTGTATAAGATTGTAGTTTGAGTACAATTTTCAAAGTCCAAAATCTTTTTGGGCTAACTTCAACGTATCTTGAAATGAACAAGCAAAATACAAAATTATCAAAATTTAAAATCCATGAAATGGATATAACTAGTGATTTAAAGAGAAATTTAATTTAGTTAAACTAGGCACATACATGATAACCCATAAACCCTTATCCTAAATCCCAAATAGTGGAGTGAATTCAATCCTTCCAACTCGAACCTTTCATTTCTTCAAAATAACGATATTTGATTTAGAATTGTCATCTAAGCTGTCCCATTAATAAGCTCATATATATGTGCTCATAAATGGGGTGAGAAATATCATTGCAATTGTGTTTTTAACCTCTTATAATTTTTCTCCTCTTTTTTGTTTTTGTTTTTGTTTTATTGGTACGCCGAAGCAAAGTCTTAGGTACCAAAACAAAATGAAACGTGACGGCATGTGTCGATGCACGTGAAAGGCATATAGGCCAGCATGGATATGGTAAGACGTCACAATATATATTAGGATTGTACGCAAGTTGTAATGCGTTGTTATTTATTCACTGCTAGTTTACCATATAACATACTCCATCACATTCCCATCAAATTCCTTTGATTCCCGCAACGGTTCTTCCTGTCCCAAAACCAAACTTAAACTAAACGAAAACCAAAGCAAGTGCATGTTAATGTTTCGAGAAATCATGGAAGCCTCTCTCGCATTGGCATCACTCCGATAGTAGTTTGCCATGCCAGCAAGTGCATATGTATATACGCATAGTTCTCATTCGGATTGGTAAGATCATTTGGTCATCGAATCGATAATGGTTGCTCGATTCGGCCCCTCATTAGTGTGCCTTCGATCGTGTGTATATTCCTGGTAAGCTTTTGTTTTGTGCTTGCTAAGTGGAAAATGTATTGATTAATGATATAAGTGATACTAAAATTATCTGAAAAATTCAGAGATCAAATGTTTGAGAATCAAGACTCATCATAAATAAATGAAATAAAATAAAACAAGCAAAGCAAGTTTGATGGCTGCTTCAAAGGGCTAAGATATATATATATATATCCAGTAATTTGTATCTTTGAGCTTCTTATATTTTAGTCCAATATAAAAAGCAGCATCTGCAACTTAATTTAAACTTAGTATTCCTAACTCTACTAATTCTGTTGCTCGCACACTTGCTAGAACGTCGGGTTCCATGTCAGGCATTAAGTTCAACCCCAAATTTTATTCTTGCAGTTCTTGCTGTGAATCCATCTTAATGAAGTATTCATCATTTCGCAAATATTTGATTTAATCTGTTTGTTCTGATATCTCCTCGATTTATCGTAGGTTAATTATAGCTAGTAATTCCATGTTATTAATTAAGTGAAGTCATTAGTTGCTTCAAAATGCACATCATAGAAATCTTCTACGTGTGTTTTGACTTTAAGCTTTGTTATATTCATCACAAGAATTTGACATGCATGGTATAATGTTGGGGAAAAAAGACTAGCTTATTAAAGCCATAATTCTGGATTTTTTTTTTAATTTTTTTTAAATTAAAGACTATGCTTTTGGAAATTGATCCAAATAAAACTAGATTTTCCTCTTCTTTTTTTTTTTGTTTGGCAAAACCAGTTTTGAAGAAGTACGGTTTTAATAGCAGAGACCGAGAAGGTTTTTGTATTAATTACTAATTTTCTAGATCATTCATAAGATGATGTTGTATCGTCGCAAAATGAACAAATAAGAAGCGTCTTAGATTTTATATTTTATATTCTAACGTAATACTGTGGGTTAGATCCCAGAGTACTATTTGTGTTATAAAACAGTAGTAATATAATTAAGGTTTATGATCCCTAGTAGTACTAGTTAATCAAAATTCACAACATTTTGATTTAGAAAATGTGTCCTTGATTTTAATTTTATTATATTGATTTTAACTTTATTATATTGATTTTAACTCAGAATCAAACTATGCATTAACATTAATTTAATTAATTAATTATTAAATTTGTAACTTATTAATATTAAAGTCAATTTTAGTATTAAAAGTTTGAAAAATTGATTAATTTAATGTTTTTATTTTTGCCCAGCTTTGTAGTCTAATGTTGGAGTCGATGAGGGGCTCAGATACAGTTCGAACTGTTTGTTGATTGGAATTATTGGGGGCACTGTTAGGGCACCTTTCCATGCATATTCACATCCATGATCCATTCCAGTCAGCCAAGCCACATAGTACTACGGATAAGTATAAATGTCGGATGGAAATGACGTGGCACTGACCAGCTGTGAGCTCTCTCTTATCTGTTTCGGATCAAGCATTTTAACCTCTTTTTTTTTTGTGGCAAGGTGAACCCTCTTTAGCTGCTATTGAACACACTTCTGTATTAATTTTATATTTATGTCCATATATATTATTGTTATACCCTTTATATTTATGTATTTTTCTATATTATGTGTTCAAAATATTAATTAATTAAGAGAGGATTCAATTCCAACTTTCAACGATATTATCTTTTTTTTTATAATCAAAGTCGAAATATTTTGAAGATGTAAAATTGTTCATTAATCGCTCAATTATAAGTTTCTTTTTATTTTTTAAATAATGTGTTTATTTGTAATTAAATGTAGTTGAAGATACCAATAAAATTATAATTTATTACTACTGAAATTGTTTTTAAAAAAATTGTGAATTTGATTATTAACGGAGCAAATAAAATGAGTTGTAAAAAAAATTGTACTTGAAGTTCTTGTATTGTATGAAACATTATTGTATATAAGCTGACAAATGCCAACAAACGTCCAAATATCTCATTTCATATTTATGATACAATTTCTTCATTTTTACCCTTATCGAAACGGCCGAAATAAATATGGCGTACCTCATATTTTTTTAATTTTTAATTTAAATTAGGATTTGCATACATTACTTTAGAATTATGACAATTTAAACCCATTTTGCATTATTATTGAATAAATTTAATTATTGTAAAAAAAGTGCCAAATATTACTTTTGGATTTTGGAATGCTTTAGCAATTTTAAAGTGAAAAATTAATTCTATTCATGAAAAATACTTGACAAACTAATGGTTAATAATATTTTAAAAATAACGAAACAAAAATGAAACAAATCGGGCCGAAATAGAGCTCCGCATAGAAGAATTAATATGGAGTTTTGATGAGACGCATCAACCCGAACATGAAGGAAATATCAGCCGTTCGATCAGTTCCAACCCAAAATTTGGCCTTTCCTCTTTCCGAGCCCTCTACTTTTCACTACTCAGCAATTCCTCCGGTGGAATTAACCTCACTCACTGCTCAAATAAGAAAAAGTGAGGAAGAGAGAGAGAGGCGGCGCTTGATTCTCAAACGACCGGAGAGGGAGTGGCCGTGTTTGATTGCACGCTTTTCTGTATAGAGAGTAAGTAATAATAAACTTCTCCTGTGAAGTTGACATATAGATTAACAGTCTCTCAAACTGCAACCAAAGTGATTAACTGGGATTAATTTGAGTACTGTTTGAGTATTTTGCCATTAAACTGTAATTATCTTCATTCTGGATGAATAACAGTCTGTGATTTTTTATGAGATTTTTATTTTTTTTTGATTAATTATGTGGTTGTTATTGTTAATCCAGCGTGGTAATTGAAGTAAATAATCAAATTCTGATAATATCTTCCAATTTCAAGACATTAGTACAATTCGTACGGATTCATGATCTATCAAATGTGAAATGTTAGAATTTTGAAACAATCAGTTAATTACTGACAATTATGATAATTAAGAAACAACTTAGTTAATGTTTTGGGATAATCCAACAAATTTTAACTTGTGCATCATATGGAATATCTGAAGGGAAGATGCCTTTCATGGATAGGATTTTCATTGCAACGAGGAATTGGCATTCATTGATTGTCATTTCAATGTAATTAATCACTAGTCTAAGCAAGATAGATGAATGCTTTGTCCGACCAAATAATGTGTTGATCTTGCAATCAGAGGAAACTATAAAAATTTGCAACTAGAGGAAACTGTAAAACTGTTCATCTGTCAGCAAAAGCCACTGAATGGGCTGGACTTGACTTGTTAATCTCTATGAAGCCCATAAGGATAGCAATTTGAAGCTATTGATTATGTTCTGATATGTTGTTTTGGTTTAGAATATGATAACTTCTGATAGGACTAGATTCCAAAAATGTTTTAAGTGCTTAACTTGGTGTTTACAGAGTAGCAGTGTAGTCTAATCTAATTAGTTGATAAACTATAGCTACCTATGTGAACAGAAATATTAATGATATTGAAGTAGTTTTCAACGCTAAAAAAATGGTAATAAATAGAAAATACTCCAAGTAACTTGATTTTCTTTACTGCATATTCTTCAACCAAGTACAAGCACTAATAGTAGAACTAGGAATAGCAATATTCCCTCTCTCTTTTTTTTTTTAACTGTGAAATTGTAACATTACCTTGACATGCAAAGACTGGAAAACACAATTACACCACATTATTTTTATTTTAACCATGCTTAGTTTTTTGAGCCTTGTAATGTTATGGTTTCTTCTTCAGTGTATCAATATACCTGCCCTTTGTAATATCATTATTAGAGAGGAAGTCAAGAAAATCACTGAAACTGAATTCATTGTATGATGCAGGGTTCTGTCCATCTAACAGCTCTGGTGCAGGGCTGATTTTCTTGTTCAGAGCACGACTGTGGAGGCTTGCAATCGAAATCCTCTTATCCTCGGCATTAACAGTGACTCTATGGATGATACTCTTATACAATCCATTGCTCATCACTTCCATTTGATCTCCTAA
>CAODLS014348715.1:0-11307 GCA_948243855.1 Flueggea neowawraea | reverse complement strand
CGAGACTCGACAATTCATGAAACTATTCCCGAGGTGCCTTGAAATTATTAACTCGCAGTCCATAAGTCAGAATCCCCAAATTCTACCCCGAACTCTCGGAAAACGCGAATTTATCCTAGACTCGTAAAAATTACAAGTCAGTCCCTATGATCCCAAATATCATATTTATCCTCAAACTTTCTAAAATTCACAATTCTAACTACGGCAGAAAGCATTTGCAAAAATGCTCTAATTCTGTAGCATCGGAAAAATATTTAGGAACATGCCACAATCGCATTCCGCTCGCTACCCGATAAAATCATACACGCATTCCCACTCAAATTTGTCCCCTAAACACGAATTTGAACTCAGATTACACCAACAGTCAACATATTTTTCACAATTTGGCAAAATCCGAACCAAACCATAGTTTCTCCAAAAACACACCAAATCTCTTGATTCAAAGCTTAACTCATGTTCCTACAAGTCCCCTAATGCTTATTCTAACATCCTCTAACATCAACTAACTCAGAATCATCAATAATCCAAACCTACAGTGATTTTCAGACAAGATTGCATGTGACGAATCAAAGCTCAAAATGAAGTTTAAATGGAAGAAAAGGAGTTGATCTTACTCAGAAGTGGACTAGGACGTTGGGGAACCAATGTGGAAAGATTCAGACGAGTTGAGAGAGTTTTGAGTAAGAAATTGAGAGAAAAATTACGGAATGGCGTGTTTCGGCCCGTTTTATGCATTACAGATTAAGGGTGACGTACGTCGTACATAGTGACAACGTACGTTATGGTGATGCACAACGTACGTCGTGACCCTATAACGTATGTGGTGATGCTTCCAGTAGCTATGTGTTTCGAATAAACACACCTCAACGTACGTCATAGTCAGACAACGTACATTAGTCATCCACGTCCCAGATAACGTACGTCTTACCTATTTAACATACGTCATGCTGCTTTTCCAGACAACGTATGTCTTGCACAATGTTCTACGTACGTTTTCCACTCTCCTATCACATACTCGATGTTTCACATTTTCCCACATGCATCGAACTTCCCTTGAGGTTCGATGATACCTAATCCTCGACAAATACGTCTGATTACCTTCAAGGTCAAATAAGATTCGATCGAAAGTCTACAGGACTCCTAACTTAAACGGGCGGGATTTTACAGGAGTCTTCCTTCTTCATTTCATTTTGGGGGAGACATTCACTCCGCCACCTCCAAAATCGGGGGAGAGAGAGGTCCAGATCTCCTGTCCCGAGTCTTGCACAGATCACGTGTGGCATCTAGACTACGAAATAGCCAAGCACTCCTGTTGACATTCCAACCGTGGTTTGCTCGCAAGACCAACATAAAACTGGTTCTGCTCTGCTGCTAGCTTCCCTGGAATCGAGATTAATAAATCGAATCTATTTGTTATATTGTTTATTAGTTAAACTGGTATAGAATTCCTTCAAATAATTATTTCAATAATATAAATAATAATAGCCGATGAGCATACATAACAATAATTATTGTATAGAAAAAAAAAATATATATAATATTTAATTAAATATATATATCAAAATCAGAAACATAATGTTTAATATTAATTCAGAGAATACATATACTTACAGAAGCAAAATACTTATTTTAGAATTCAAAATAATATTCAAAACATATTTTGATACAAAGTTTTCACGTAAATCATATTTGATTATTAACCAGATAATTATTAATCAGATTACAAATTATATCCAGACGCAACAAAAACTATACAGAGTTGAAGACACAACCTATGTGTCTGAAGCTGTCAGCGCACTCACTTGGACACCGTGCCAAATAATTCAAAATTCACGGACCACTAGTGAATGACTGAGCAATTCGAAAATCTAACGAAACCAAAAGCAAATAACAAAACTGAAAACAGATAGATAGATTATAACAAAATCAGATACAGAATGGTACTATACTGTGGCTTTACAAAATATGTATGAAATGCAAATGCAAAACCTGAATCTCCAAAAATGGCAGAAATTCTATGTCGATCCAATATATAATCTTTTGCCCGAAAATCTAACATCTCGAAAAATTATAGTTTAATCTTAAGATCTCAAGAAATTACACATTATTCACCAGACTTTTAAAATTTTTAATTCTCCAAATATTTCAAAATTACAAATTAATTCAAATTTTAGAATTATAAATTAGTTCTCTAAATATTTCAAATTATAAATCAAGTCTTCACTTTTCTGAAATTACAAAATGCATCCCCGTTTTAGAATATTACAAATTTGGCCCTCCATTTATTAAAACTATAATCCTGTGGCGTTCATCAAAACTGGCCCAATAAGCAAAATATAGAGTCTAGTCCTCCAATAATCCAGAATGAGAAAAAAATTATGTTTTTAGTCCTTTCGGTAAAAGTTTACACAAAAACGTGCTAAATCCCGAACCGACCCAACGTTTTCAACCGTTCCAATCCATTCTAAACAGTCTCTAGAATCCAATTTCATCATCGGCTTCATCCTAGCAACAACAGATTGTCCACAACCGTCTTCAACAATTTCAGATCAATTGAACCCATAAAGAAAAAGTCATCAAATCATCATATTCAACCTAGATTCATGTTTCCCAACTCAAGTTCATAAAAATCCAACGAAAAAAAGTTCAAATCCGTCCAGAAATTGCTTCGAAATAGAAGCTACAGTCCTCACAAACCCATTTAATTTTTAACAAACCCAAATAAAATAATAGCAAAAAATGAAAGAAAAGATCAACTTAAATCAAGTCTTTACCTTGATTGATGAAAATAAGAGAGAAGATAACAAATTCGAGATGAAGGAGATGGAAGAGATCGGGTTTGTAAGGGTCTCCCCATTGGAGATGAGGAAGATGAGTATGCATGGTGATTGCACACAGATCTTGGGCTATTCTTTGAAGAAGGGTCAAGAGTTCCCCATATGCACGAGGACATGCATGAATTGAGTGGGGGAGAATGTCACAACCCGTTAGTCGTGACCACGCAAGATGCGCGAGATGCTTGTTGGGGAGTTAGAACCTAGGGACGCGGGGCAGCAGAATGTGTGAGTACGTGCCTCAGGTGTTGCATCTATCTTGAGTTAAGCATGCTGACCCAATTAAGTTTGGGGAGCTGGTCACTGGTCTAAGACTGACTATAACAGATGAGCGTACCATCCTGGGCACCACACTGGTCGGGAGTTGTCCCCGCTCCCCTGATGAGCCCACGGGAGGGCGAAACTAGTGAGCATTGAGAATGATCAAGGCTTAACCTTGAGAATGCGAGAGTCTCGGGGTGCCACACAGGGAAATCCCTGCTTGAAGACTCTGACCCCGTGACACTAAGCTCTGATACCATGATAACATAGACCAAAGAAGAATAACAAAGAAGGGCTGTAGAGAATTGTGTATGTATTATTCGAATGACTTATTTGTACAGAGCTACAACAACTATATATATACATGAGAATATGAGCTAGTTTAGGAATGAAATATGACAGATACGTTTGCCTGATATAATTGCTAATATTATGCAAGGCAAATCTCCCACAGTCAAGCAAGTCCTGTGTGGATGTCCAGTAATCGCGCTAACACCCTCAGTGAGAAACTCCAAACCACTCTTTCAAGTTTCCTTCTCTTTCGCTACTTTTCAAGTATGTTTTAGCAATAAGATAGATAATTACTTCTCACACTTTCTCAACCTTCAAAAACAATGATTTAAAGAAGTAATATCCAACTGCAAAGTATATATATATATATATATACATATATATATATAAAAGATGCTTTATTATGCATAACCCACAAAAGTTGTGAATTATTCAAAATATCGGAGAAAACCTCTTCAGCCCAAAGCGCTTTCGCCTCACTACAAGGCATATATATATATATATATATATATATATATATATATATATATATATAAAAGATGCTTTATTATACATAGCCCATAAAAATTGTGTATTATTCAAAATGTCGGAGAAAATCTCTATAGCTCAAAGCGCTTTCGCCTCACTACAAGGCTGCACTGCTGAGGTACGAGGAAAACCTGCTAAAAACTTACAACTGTTCCCATGTAAAAACACTGTTTGTGCAGTGATAAACACTGAAGACTACTTATTTGGTGTAAAGCTATGATTTGATTTAGCGTTCCCATTTCAAATTAAGCATTAATTACACATGCTTTTTTTGCACTGTGACATTATTTATGTACGCCTTCGATATTTAAAAAATGATATTAGTACTGACAAATCGCTTATTCATATCAAATTTTGTTAACTGCTATCTATTTTGAATTTTAATTAAATATTATTGTTAGAGTATTTTTAAATTTATGTTATTTATTTTTTTGGTAGAAAATAGAACCATTCTATTTCGAAATTGCATTTTAATGGTCATACAAGTATAAATTGCATATGGTTGATATATAACATGTTGTTCTCTATGTTATTAACCTCAAATTTTCTAAAAAAGAAAATCATTATTTATCTTTGCAGTTGTTCTTTAAATTTTTATTTTATTGATACTTCAACTTTTACCCTTTTTATCTAAGATATTATCTTTAATTTTTACATAATTCTCTAAAATTAATTTTAATTATCTTATTATCTTAATATTTACATTTTAGATTCTTTTATTTATCTATGATATTATTTTTTTAATTTTTTGTTAATTATATACATTACTATCCTTAATTTTTTTTACAAAATAATCTTTATTTAACTATGCAATTTCAATTGTTATGATATTAATACTTTTATTTTCAATTTTTTTACTTATCTAGTATATTAAAAATGGGATAAATGTGTATTATATTAAAAATGTGATCATTCAAAAAAACATGTGACCACGTGCAATGCACGTGCAGAAAGACTAGTGGTCCAAAACGTATCAAGAATCAACTTGCTAGGGTTCAATGTCCTCTATGAGGTTTCCGAAGTATTGTTTAAGAAAAAGAGTGAAAATTGAAGAGGAAGCGCCTTTGAAAATGTTAAAGAGAGAGGAGAAAAAGGAGAGAATTTACTTTGTAACGTCACAAGGGTAATTTTGACATTTTGCTTGCGTCTTTAAGGTCAACTGACGACAGTAGGTACTTGGGGCGAAAGGGCCAATTCCCAAAACACAGAGAATCAACTAGTCAATACATCAAAACTGAGAGATCGCCAAGGAATTGGCCTTTAATAATGAGTTAGGAATCTATTCTTGGTTCGTACTCTACTTTAACACTTGATTTAATTGATTTTTAGGTTAGAGTTCATGATATAATTTGGGAAAAATTGGAGTCTCATGGACGATCTGAAATTAAAGACAAAAGAAGCATGATAATCAAGTTAATTATTTTGTCTTATGAATGTCCATTACCAGTGATTTCATGTGTTGACACAAATGTAGCATACCTGTCTTGGTTTCTATGTAAATCAATCTTCTTATTTTGTGATTTTCTCGCATTTTAAAATTCTAATTTGACTAATGTTTGAGTCTATAAAGAATTTAAAATGTCCTCTAAAACTGCCTAGTTTTGATCAGAAGCGGTTGTACATTTGGGGAAAAATATTTTACTGTTCTGTTTATGATGAAATCTGATCCAGCTAAACTAAAAATTCAATAACTTAATTTTTAGAGGTTCAAATTGTGTGATTCTTGTGAAACTAGACATATTGGAAAATCATTATTATAAGAATGAGAGCTAAATGATGTGCTTATAATTTTTGGGAGAATTTCAAAATTAGAGCAGATAAGTTGTCCATTAAGTTTCATACGTACAATTAAAAGAAGAGCATGAACATGTGTATTTATTTTTATGAATTGAGTATATCAATATCAAAATAAACCAATGTTTTAAATTATTATGAGCTAAAAGACCAAGTGAGGACCCTAAAGCTAATTTAAGATTAAGGCGCAGGTTTGCCACTAACGTTTGGATTTAGGTACAAACGGTTTCATTTTTGTTTTTATTTTTGGGTCGTTTTTGTCCTTAACGTTTTTTCCTTTATATATGTGTACACTAATTTGAAATTCATTAAATAAATTAAAATAAAAAATATAAAGAGCAAATAAATTAAAATAACTAGAACTTTGACACTTTTATGAAATTTAGCCTATACTTAAGAAAATGTAAAAAAAAATTCTGAATTTTAAGAGTTGTATCAAATCTATCCTAGCATTAGTGCTCCGTTTGTTCTACAGTCAAGTGTCACTTGGCATGCACATGTATACAATATGATGACATGGTATGGCATGTCCATGTGTTAGTGCCATGTGACACTAACACATGGACATGTCACGTTATCATATTATATACGTGGACATGCCAACGTAGCACTTAATAGTAGAAACCAACGTAGTAGTAACATCGGGATAAATTTGATACGACTCCCAAAATTCAAGGTTTTGTCAACAATTTTTAAAGTAGAGGCTAAATTTGATAAAAGTGTCAAAAAGTTCAGGTTATTTTAATTTATTTACTCAATTATAAATGTATTGTACACATGTATACACCAATGTACACTTGTGTACACCAAGTGAAATCCATTAAATCAGTTAAAAGAAACTGTGAATGTTTTATATATCTGTGTACACCAATGTACACGTTCTGGAAAAATAGGATTTTTTTTATGTTTAAAAAAACTCAATTTCTTGCGGGAGATAAATTTCTTACAAAAAAAGTCATTTTTTTGCTAAAACATCTCAATTTGCTCAGATTTGCAAAAACTCATAATTTTGATACTGTTCAAAGTTAGGTCTTTTTTTGAGATCTAAAAACCAGTGGTAACATTGAAGTGTAATTCTCCCAATCATTCAGGACCATGCTTGGGCCAGCTTAAGGGCCAGCCCTCAAATAGCCACCACTATTTTGTATTATCTCCGTTTCTCCGATTATATTCGCTAACCTAAATATAACCACTGGAGAGAGGTCTTGAGATCTTTATGTTGAACTGCTTTGCTCTCCTGAAAAAACCTTTATCAATGTTTACCATTCTTTTTCAATGTTATTTTTATATGTACATAAATTGAAGCTAAAGCTTATTAAGCACAAGAACAAGGAATTGAATTAGCATGCACCAAATGTCGAAGAAATAAAAGTAAAAAGAGTAACCTCAAGAAACCCATATAATTGATTCAAGCTAGTTTGAGCTAAAATTGACGTCCAGAGAGATTTTTTCTTTGTTATATCCAAACCAGCCACGACTGAAATTCATGCTTTCGAAAACAATGATATATGTATGTATGAGATAAATGTGGAGATATGCATATACTGAATACCAACTAAAAGCAAATATACTCTAATCTGAAATTGGGTTTCAGATTAATCCAGCAACTACTTGCATATATTCATGTATTTTGTGAGACAACTTAGAGAATTCAGCCTATTAATTAAACTGATTCAAGCATAAAATAGACCGATTCAATTTTCTAAAAACGTGTTACTATTTTTTCGCAATTGATCCACATACTTTGAGGCAGGAAAACAATGACAAATTTACAGATTCATGAAGAATCAAATATGGGCCTAACTTTGCTCAAGCCTTATTACACAATACCTTGAATTGTCACTGGAAAAGGCTATGGTTTTTTTTTTATCTTATTTTCTCTTTTGTGCTTTTAAAGATATAAATTTAATTATATTTTCTATATTCAATCTTGTAGTTTAGATCTTAGATGCATTACCTATATAATGAAGGAGAAAAGAAATCATTACAGCTCTATTCGTGTTTAATCAATTCGGATTCTAGTTGTTTCATGTTATAAACACAAAATAGAACACGTTATTGACCATACATTGGGTCGATTTATTTATCTTTATACATATTTAATATTAATTATAATTTTTATGTTTTATAATTTTTATGTGTGTTACAAAATCATGTTCAAATTCAGTTTAATCAAGATATGAGTATTCAATTAAGTGGACCTAATATATTTAAAAAGTCTATATATCTATTTCCAAAAATAGGAAGATGGCTTAAACCCTAATAAAGTTGATGCGTGATAAAATAGTGTCGCCACATATAAAAGAGACACCCTCCTTAGTGAGAGAGAGTGCCACCAGGCGCAGTAACTTTAGAGAAGAGAAGAAGAGATTTTCCTTCTCTTCTCACTATATGATCTTACTTTCACTCTAATCTTCGTAAAGGTACTTAAATTGTAGAATAGTCTCGCATCCTCAACTTTGATGTTCATATATAGTGTAGTTGTAACACTAACATACATATTTGTTGCTTGGAATTATTCCGATGCACTATACGAGGTTCGTTTGTTCTACTGTTATATATACTATGTAACTATTAAACATGCTGGACATATAACATATCTATGATATAGTTTTTTCATATCTATACCACCATCTTCTGTCATTCAAATACTTTCCAAATTCGAACTAGAAAGTTTTTACCAAGTTGCTGAAATTTTCTTATTTGTAATACGAGAAGAAGAACACAATCATTAATCTAACAATAAAAGATTATCCGACGACATATTAAAAACTAAGTCACATGAATTTATGATAAATAACAATAGTAGTTAGAGTAGTTGATAGCTAAACTTGTACAAACTGAAAAATAAAAATAGATGGTGGCATGGCAATCACAATCACAAGAAACTCAAATGTCACACTCACACAACAATAGAATGATCACACAGGATTTCCTAGAGCCCACTTCGATGAAGCATTTCAGATTGCTCAAGGACCACTAATTTAAAGCATAGGTGGGCAAAATTTTAGTGCCAAGGAATATTTCGTACATTATTATTATAGCGTAATTATTTTCAATACATTCAGTAGTAAATAATAAAATTAAATACATATAGATAAATTAAATACTCCATCCACCCTATAATTTTATTCCACTTTTTAAATACACACATATTAAGAAAACTAATCAATTTTACTTCTCTTTTCTAAATTACTCTCGTTTTTTTTTTCAGTTGCATTAAATGTATTCTTATTATAGATTCATTTTCAAAAAATGTAACAAAATTTGATATATTTATTGAGTTCATTATATAAATTTTATTCTAAAAGTACATTTAAAAATAGGAAGTCGACTAAATTTGGGACAATAAAAATGAAAAACGAACTATAATTTTGAGACGGAGGGAGTAGAACATATTTTAAGCATTTGTTTGGGTAGACTTTCCAAGTGATTATTGGGAAATACAATACTCTCGTCTACACAAGAAATTGCAGTTTATTTACTTACTTGCCTTCAACTATAAGCATATTCATCAATGAACTTATAATTCATTGGTATTGAAATTATCTCTGATACTAAGAGATTGAAAGTCTGATTTTTGGTCGAATCAAACAAAATGACCTATTGAAAAATTATAAACATATTTGAATGGTTCATTTAGGTGTTTTTGTAGAAAAATTTACTTGCTAAGAAGTGTAATTTCCATGAAGTATTCTCTAAAAAGTACTCCAACAAAAAAATTAAAATCTCTAAAAAGTATAACATTTCTATTTGGAAAAATATTGGGGTCTTAATCGAGCCAAGTTCTTTTTGTCTCAATTGCACAAAAATTACAAAACTGTTTTTATTTTTAAGATATTTTGATAAACTGGCAAAGACAAATTCATAAACCGTGTTCAATTAAGATAAAAAGAACTTATCTCAATGAGGATTCCAAGCATTAACCTTTCTATTTTCCAAAAAATTGAAATTGGTTTTTTTTGGGGAAATTGAATTTCACTATCCTACTTATCCCAAAAGGCATGCATTTAAAACTATAGGTTTATTTGGCAAGGATAGCACTTAGCAATTTCTCATAAACATCTAACATATAGTATTTTATTAAAAATATATTATTTTTTTATTTTTTTACTATTAATTCTTTATTAATGATTAAAAAATATTACATATTATATATTAAATACTGTAATACCAAACAAACCAATAATGTTTGATACTAACAAAAATAATTTTTTTTAAAAAATACTAATGAATATAAATGTTGGAAACTAAATAATGATGAAAACAGAAGCCAGTGACATTAAATGCAAAACATGGTCCAAAAAGGTTTACCAAACACACTGATGACATGTACAATTGAAAAGTCAAGAAAGATGGGCAGGTTCATTCATTGAAACAACCAACATTGGATTTTGCCTTCTCTTACTCATGCACAAATTCAAAAAAACACAGAATAACATACAACTGTTGCTTTTACTACACAAGTCCAAAAACTACAAAAGTTTCTGTTTCCATTTTTCATATAGGATTTATTTATTTTTTTTACCACTCTCATAGCTAGCTACTCATAACATCACTTTCTCTCTTCTCGTTTTGCTCTACTATTTTTTTCCTTAATTTTTTTCCTACTTCAAAGCAAACTGTACAATAAAAAAAACTTTTGTAGCGATAGGATCTGAAAATTAAAAAAAAAAAGAGAGAGGAAAATCTCATTTCCTCATTTATGTAGCTCCTACTCCAAGAAAATCAATGAAGGTCACAGTAGCAGCATTGGTTTTGTCATTCCCATTTCCATTGTGATCAGCAGAGAGAGAGGGATTGGTCCTGTGAGTAGCGCCAACTGACTCTGTAACAGAACCCTCTGAGTTTGAATCTGACTGACCTGAAGATTGGTCCACACTACTTACCCCATTTTCATACATCACATTTCCACTTCCGTATACTTCTTCAATCCCAACTTTCTTTTCTCCACCTGAAAATCTCAGAAACAACCCAAAGTTATGTAATTTCAGGGCATTCAAACCAACCAATGATAAAACAATTAAAATGAAAAAAGAAACAAAATTGTACAAATGTAGAAGAGAAAATAAGGCCTACCCATGTGAGGACTGAACCTAGAGAACAGCCTGGAGGGAGGTTTTGTAGAGGAAGGAGTGAGGGAGAGATCAGTAGTGCACGTAGAAGCATCATCAATGGAGCTAGAAATAGTGGTTGATTCACTGCTTGCATTGATGTTAATATCAATTCCTTTATTAGGCACTGAGATCTGATAATGATGATGATAGGATCCATTGTTATTATCATTGTTGTTGTTGTTGTTGTTGTTAGATGGCTTTCTTCTCCTGTAGATACTTGATTGTTCTCTGTGTTTTCTAGCCATAATAACATGCCAATGATTCTTCACTGCATTATCAGTTCTTCCTCGAAACAGCCTTGCAATCATAGCCCATTTGTTGCCATAAAGTTTATGAGCAGATAATAATCTCTCTTCTTCCTCTTCTGTGAAAGCCCTTCTGTTGATTCTTGGATCCAACTGGTTGAACCATCTCAGTCTGCAACTTTTGCCTAGAAACCACACGCAACAAAGTGACCCACAAATAAAAATCAAGCCTAAAGA
>CAODLS014342696.1:0-11946 GCA_948243855.1 Flueggea neowawraea | reverse complement strand
GGGAGTGGCTCCATGTCTTCTCGCAGAAGCAGTCCATCACGGCGTAGAAGTGGCCGTTGGGTAAGTCGAAAAGGTGGTCTATGTTGTCGAACACTTGGATGTCCGCATCCAAATATATCATCTTGCTGTATTCCTCAAACTGAAATTTTACATCAAAGTTAGGGTTTGAGTTGCAAACATTCTCGGTGGTCCAAATAAGAATTGTGACTTGTGTGGACGTACTGAGAAGAAAATGGTAGGGCTGACTTCTTTATCCCATTTTTAAAGATTATTTCATCAAGAAATTAGTTGTAAAAGAAAATATGAGATTGAACATATTGACTATATATATGTGGCTAATAGGTATATATATCTATCACTAAGTATATACATCACTTAATTTATTTTTCATTTAGATCAAATTACCATTGCTATTATCATAATAATTAGGGTGGGATTTATAAAGCAACAATTCCGATTGAAAAGAAATAACTTACCAATCAAGTTAGCTTAAATATGAAGATTAAAAAGGATGCTTTTGAATGAAGAAAATAACGAATATGGACGGTCAATTTGATTAATTACCTTTTTTCGATAAGATAATAAAATGAAAAAAAAACGATATGATATGATATGATATACATATATAACTTACGTTCCAAATCCGGAGCTTGGAGTAGTTGACGACATAGTAAGCCATGGCGAACTGAATTTGGCTCTCAGGAGGATAAATAGGTTCGATCTCACGAACAATGCAGCCCTGAGACCTCAGGATGTCACGGTGCTCCTCAGGGACGTCCGGCAAGATTGCCACCACCAGTGGGTATGCACTCTTCACCTTCCTCAAACCCTTAACCAATCCAACCACCCCTTTCACGTAATCACCATTTCCCGCCAAAAATGTAACGTATGCCCTTTTATTGTACCCGCCATTGTTGATACTTGAAACCTTCCCCGAGAACACGTCCACAGGCACTTCCGGGGCCATTTTAGTCTTTTTGTTGTTGGTGTGGTTATTCAAAGATTGGCTTGAGGATTGTTGGGAAAGCAAACCAGCAATCCTAAGGATGCCACCTTACTAACCTTTTGTTCCTGACTTCTCAATGCCACCTTGATCCCATTTATATAGAGCTCAAAATGCACACCAAATTCGTTTCAAATGAACTCGAAATGACATTCAAATGCAACTTTCATTTAAGTCCTTTACATGTTTACATAAACTATTATTTTTTTCTAGTCTAGGATGGTATAAAATTAATTAATTAATTTTTCCTCTTTAGTGGGTAGAAAAATGAATGAACACCGTTTTTTTGTGAAGTTCATATTATTTAGCCTTATCATCATGAAAAATGAAGGGTTTAGATTGGAGGGATTGAGGTCATGGTCAATTGTGAGGTTGATGCTATTAACATGAATGTTTTTCATTAGTCACTGCTAAACAAGTAATTAGCAAGTGGGAGTGGAAGTCATTTTCTTGGGTGTGAAAGATGTATTCAAGAGGTTTAGAATTTGGTATCAGAAACAGATCATACTGTTGGGTTTGCGTGGACCTTTTGGACGGGGAATTTCACCATATGCAATTCATTTTTTTTGTTATCTTGAATTAGGATTGTCGATCCATAATTCTTTATGTATCATCTTTGTGAGTGGATTAGTGAAATTATTTGTGTCATTTACATATTTTATGATTAGATGTGATTCAGATATACACTTGTGCACCTATAAAATGATTAATGAGACAAATATTTTTGATTAATTGAGGTAGTTAGAAATTTAGAAATAATGAAGAAGATTCAAATCATGTAAAGTATGATATTATAATGTTCTTTCCGTTAATTACTACGTACAAAGCAGTTTAATAGAAAGATTCCAAAGAAGAAAGAAAGAGAGACAATTATGTGAAAAAGCTATAAGAGGAATTTTGTGTCAGAAATAATATGAAACTTATGTGTTTGTTCGGTCAGTACTTTGGCAATGTAGACAGGACAGTACTATATCTTGTCAACCTCCAAAAACAAATCACTTATCAAAAACTAAAAATATTCCTATGGATTTACACAAGTATATACGCAACTGGAATTACCCCACAATAAGGTAGCAAATAAGATAAATTAGCACTATAATATATAGCATTTAAAAAAAACTATTTAATCCTACATAATCTACTATTTAACAAATTTCGGTTTTAAAAAAGCTATAATTAGCATAATTTATCATATGCACGCCACCTTCTAGTTACAATTGAATTTTTTATTTTTGATAAGTTAGTCATATTTGAGGTTAATTAAGAAGCTATTATGTATGAATTATTGTATTTTTCTTACATTCCTTTCCGATGAAAGTACAATAAATTTAAAATTTATGTAAGTAACTGAGTATAGTTAATTTGAACAAACTTAAGCCATTTAATCATGAGCTCCTTTAAGAGATTAAATAATATGATTATCATAATCACATTTCCTTACCTTACAAAAGCAGCATCAATTCAAAATTACTAGTAGCTTTATCTTCTCCAATTTAGCTTCAGTTAGGACTTTTGTTTCAGAGTACTTCACGCCATCTATTCCTCTGATATGCTAAGTAGCCTGCTTTTGGTTTCCATCATTTCTTTTGTAAAGGTAACAAAAATAGATGCCTAATGAATCCATGACCATCATATATCAAGTACATGACCATCAGCCATCCCATGCAACCCAAACCATATGTATGTCAATTTACTTAATTATATTGGCATAGTCGAAACAACAGTATTATGTACAGGTTTCATATATGGATTAACTAGGGAAAACAAAAAAGATGATTTGGGGGACGTGTAACTTATGACGGAAATGGTCAGTATTAATTAGTGCTGTTTTAACAAAAGCTTGTACTAATTCATTTATTGATAGCCGAGTATAAGACTATTATATGTTGTCTAATTACTTTTTATATATAAAAAATGGAATGTGAAATCTTTCACTATCTATCTTCTTTATCAAATTTTGATCCTGTTTTTTTTATGTACGTCTTCTTTTCTTATAGGTTACACTTGTCATCCTTCTTTTAAAGATTTGAATGTGTTTAACTGTCCAAAGACTAATGAAATAATAATGTTGTACACAAAGTCTTAAACATATTAAGAAAAGGATTTTCCAGGTTCCTGCTGGTTTCGTATGATCACTTCTCCATGGATTATGTTTTAATAAAAATATTACTTAGAAAAAGAAAAGGACAAATATAGAAGTATATTAATTACAATTATATTTGAAAAAAGAAGAATTATAGAATTATATCATTAATTTGGTGCCTATATTTTATGTTTGGTCGAGCAACCGTAATGCTTCCTTTGACAAAAAGCTGTGTAATAAATAATTGGTTATGTTTGACATTTAGAAAATTCAAAATGTTGAAGGATATCGATGATGTCATGAGCTAATAATTACATCACTTATCACTCATAAAACCCTTATATAATCAATCACTATTGATAAGCATGGATAATAAAGAAAAATTAATTACGAACAATCTTTCGAAGGATTATCAACATATCGCGTCGATATAAATAAAATATTCAGAAATCACTAGCCAATAATTAATGAAATATTAGGTTACCATGCTCAAGAAAGTCCGACTAAAATAGTCAAAATAATTTTTATTAGAGAATGAAAAAATGCAGAAGTTTACTCGTGTACAGATGTGTTGTTATCCACATAAAATGAAAAAGTAAAACAGAGTGGAGGGCGTAATTTCCTCTATAAATTATCACGTTATTGCTGTATTTTTACTGAAATGGATAACAAGTCACTTAGGACTAATTCGATCAACTAGAATGTTTTTATTTAGAAAGCAAAGATATTTTTTAAGTGCCGACAGAATTTGGTCAGCTTTGTGTTATCTTCATCTGGATGCTTCCAAGTATTTGAGGAACATGTAATGATTTAAGTAATGTACGTATCTGAAATGAGTAAATCTGGAGATGCAGGTTTAGATGCAATGTGGTTTTCAATTGTGTTTTGATGCGGACGTTAGAGGCGACTGAACTTGCCCGTCTTTTTCCAAGCACGTTTACCATACAAAAGTATTGGATTTTGTATATTAATGTCTGGGAGATAGATTATCACTACAAGAAAATGTCAGGTTTGTGACAAACTTTTTGCAACGAAAATTATTTGGTTGTAATTTTGTGACAAATTTGTCACAAAACGCTGAAGAAACGGTCAGTCTCCAATGGTTGATTAAATTGTGACGAAATCGGTCGCAAACCTTTTGTGACAAACAAAATCTTGTCGCAAGTGTTGGCGGGAAGCTTCCCACCAACTCTTTGTGACAAAAATTGCGATGAAAGAAGGAGTGGTGGATTAGCTTGAAGGATTTGCGACAAAATAATGTTTCGTTGCAAAATCAGTGACCAAATGGATGCAATTTTAGTGAACAATTTGTCACAAACCATTTTAGTGACCGATTCGTCACAAAACATATACTCCTTATATCTTAACCATAATACAACTTGTTCCGGAATTTGAACAAATATAAAATATATGCTACTGTAAGTTTTATTAAATGGAAATACATGCAAATTTAGTGACCAATTGGTCACAAAATCTAGTGACTAATATGTCGCAAGATAGTTTAATGACCAATTGGTCGCAAATTTTAGTGACCAATTGGTCGTAACGTTTGTGACCATTCAGTTAGTGACCGATCCATCACAATTATATTTTCTAACCAATTGGTTGCAACAAAAAAAAATTGCTGCAATTCAAAATTTTTGGTGAATTTTAGGCGGCCTTTGTGAAAATTTTCTCATAGTTTGTGACTAATTGGTCACAATATTATTCAGTAACAAAATGGTCGCAACAATTTTTTTGGCAGCAATTCAAATTTTTTGGTAAATTTCAGGCGATAATGATAAATTTTTGTTCGAGTTTGTGACCAATTGATCATTAAATTTGCGACCAATTGGTCACAATGTTGTTGAGCTTTACTTAATTTGCAACCATTTGGTCACAAATCTATTGGGCTTTAAACCCAGTCCAACACTCCCTTGCCTTGCCCTTTCTTTCACTCTGCCTAAGTTCAAGCACGCCGCCCCACTTCCTCTCTTTCCCTCTTTGCAAACCCTACACCTCCCTCTCAACCCCACCTCTCTCTTCACGCCACCCCTCCTTCTCTCTTTCCCTCTTTACAAACCCAACGTCGCCCGCTTGACTGCCGCCTGTCTCTTCAACCACTGCTCTCTCTCACTGTCCCGTCTTTCTCCAGTCCCTCTCAATATCTCGAAACCTCTGCTCTCTCTCACCGTCCCGTCGCTCTCCAACCACAAATTCTCTTTCGGAACTGTTGCTTTCTGGTGTGTCCCTCATACCCAGTTGATCTCTCCCTTGAGTTGTGCACCGTGTGACGCTGTCAATTTTAGGTAATGTTGTTGCTCTGACATTTTATTTATTTAACCTTTCATTCAGTTTCTAGGAAACAATTACAGAGAACAATTTTATTAGGATAGGAGAGCCTAGTTTAAACTCTCTTAAACCAGACTTAGGAATTTGAATATTAAGGAGAAATGAATGTAGTTAGACTCATTTGCCGACAATAGGTTTACTTGCACCATTTGAAGGAATAATGGATTTTGTTTAAATATCAGGTTTGACAAATATAGAGAGGCATGAGGAAAATTTACCTAATAACAGCGGTTGGGTAACTTCCCCTTAATAGTGCTGTCCGAATTTGTTCTGTAGGTGCATCATTTTTTTTGTCTGGACAAGTGCAACAAGCTGATGTCTATGGAATATACAATTTTGTATTTTTTATAAAATTTTTGTATTTATTCTTTCACTTACTAAGTTACTATCAAATTTATCAATATGAAATCTATTTCTTACAATCGACTTTCCAATTTACTATGAAAAAAAATGCATTGTTACGGGTGGAAGTTAAATCCTTGTCCTTCACAAAATATACAATGTGAATGCTGGTGGTTATTTTATCATTAATGTGAATGCACTAATTTTGTGAAGTGTTTAGTTGAGATGGATTTATTTGTGAAGTGTTTAGTTTAGATTGATCGATTTGAAGATACTTCTCGAAATCTGTTATGGATTTGTGAATTGAAGATTTATATGTTTGAAGTTAAAAATTTGGGACTGAAATGTTGTAGCGGATAAGCCAATAAAATATACTTGTATGGACTGATTTTTTGTAGTAGGGACTGTTTTATGTTCTTTTGTTATTTTGGCTTCTTTTGTAGAAATTCTTTTTCTTTTTTCAGATACATGGCTCCTAACCGCGACGGTCAGCTCCCTCATCTTCGTATTGTGGATGGGCGGTAATTTCATCCATTAATCTTTTTTGCATAAATTCTTTGTATAAAGTAAATTTAAAATCTTTACATATTTATTAACTGTTTTTTGGTAGACTCGAGCCTAGTCGAAATGTGACATTTTGGATTACTAGAACTAGTCAGAAGAGTGTCTGTGCAAATGCGGTTCATTGGAAGGATGCATCAGAGTCATCCAAGAATATTTGGTATAACGATTGGAAGGCAAGTCAAATATATTCTTATAATTTAGTCATTTTTTTAAATATTTTTAATCAAATATATTGATATATTTTCTTTTATTTGTAGTTAAATTTTAGGGTGGACCCAGAGGTCGAGTATGAAATCCAAACATTGTGGAGTAAGCGATCTAGTAAGCGGTACGATGACATCCTTCACAAGACTCAGCAAAAGAAGGATTTCATGACATAAAGGGGTTAAAAGCTGAGTCACAATTCTAATTTTAGATCACCTGCACCTGACGCATCAGAGCTTGATGAGAAGACTCAGTAGATAATTTATCTAATTCTTATATTTTAGAGTTAGTAAACATTTAATATTTTTTAAATAGTTGAGATTTAAGTTATAAATATTCAATATATTTTTGAATTATTTAAATACTAAATATTTCATTTATTTTCTATTTTTATTAAATTACTTAATAATATTAAATAAAAAATATATTAAAAACTGTAAAGAATTCTACGACTATTTTGTCACAGATTTTGTGACGGTTTTGTCACAGCTTTTGCGACCAATTGGTCACAGAATTTGAGATTATTTTGTCACAAAAATATTGCAATCGATTTGTCGCAAACCGCATTGCGACTGATTTGTCTCAAAATTTTGCGACCGAATGGTCACTGGCTTGTCGGGAAAAGGTCCATTGACTTATTCCTAATTCTTGTGACGAAAAATTTTCGGTCACAAATATTGCGACCGATTTGGTTGCAAAATCTGTTTTGCGTCCACTCTTTTTGCGACCGAATTTTTGTCGCAACAATGTTTTGGTGACTAAAACTCTGTTTTTCCGACAAAATGTGTTGGTCACAATTCCGTAAATTTTTTGTAGTGGATTTATCAAGAATCCAAACGAATAGATTTTGTAGAATCTCTTTTGGTACATGGAATGGTCAATCACGATTTAGGTGGACTGATTTCAACCAGACCATTTAGTACGAAATCTTTTGTCATACGAAATTATGAGATTAAGTATTATAAATTTATTAAAAGTATTAAATGATTTAGTATCAGTTTATAGTACTAAATGTTTGAAGTTAAAAATTAAAATAGTACTAAATATTTAATAATGCAAAAAAAAATTATTAAAGAGCGTAAAACTCAATAATCAGTGACTGTAGTCTAGACATTCCAACTGGATAATAATACAAAATTATGAGATTTTAGTAATTTAGAGTTTTTAGAGCTAAATCAAATGTAAGGTATTAAGTAAAATTTTTTAACATTGAATACTACATTACTGAAATCTGTCAACATATCTAATGAGTTTTATAAATTCATTGAGAGTATTAAATGATTTAGTATTATGAATGAGTTTATAGTACTAAATATTTGAAGTTAAAAACTAAAATAGTACTAAACATTTAATAATACAAAATTACTTTTTTATTGAAAGGCATGAGACTAAAAAATTAGTGACTACAGCTTAGACATCTCAATTAGACAATAATACAAAATTATGAGATTTTAGTACTTTAAAGCTTTTAGAGCTAAATCAAATGTAAGGTATTAAGAACATTTTTTTAACATTGAATACTATATTACTAAAATCCGTCAACATATCTAATGAGTTTTCCTCTGGTATATATTATTTCTTACATTTTTATTAACATAATGATGATTATTAATAATTTTTGTAAAAAAAAATAAACAAAGAATAATCTTAAGTAACTAGATCAATTTTATTTGGTTGATTTGAATGGTTAGTTTAGTCGAATTAGTTTGAAATTAAATTATTACATGCACAAGGTTTGTGCAGCGCTATCTAATGGTTTATATTTAATATAATAATCTAAGCGACATAATTACTTAGTTTAAGTTAATCCACTTAGTGGACTGACTATACTAACTTCCACTTTTTTTATTAAATCATCTCTGTATTTAAATATCTTTAAGAAATCTAGTTAATTCAAATTTGAATTAGATAAATATCTTACACAAAGAATTCCTTGATATGCAAAATTTAAACTCTAGACTTAAATATATATATATATATATATATATAAGGCGGTATCATTCTACCATAAGCCTGATGTAAATGATGAAACCACATTTGAACATGCATGGAATATATAGGGTACGCATATATACATACTTTCCAAAATATGCATGCACATGCATGATTGATATTGTCTAATATTATTCCCTGTTGAATTAAATGCACAAAAGCATAACCATGTACATTTCCTGCCACAGAATTGTACTTGATAGAAACATGTATGATTCTTGCAATATGTGAATTTTGCTGTGCTACCAACTTTACGAAAACAAACTCAAAAAAAAGCTAAAGTAGGAATAGAATGCCAACTTTGTTAAAGCATGGGAATATTTTTGTTGTTGCACATCCCAACATTAATGGGGTAAGATCCAAGGAAGATTTACCCAACTGCTGAAGACGACATCCAACCAGTGAGAACCCATTTGTCTGGTTGTCACATTTCCATCACCCAAATAATTACTTGCATCACTAAACTAATACCAGTTTGATCTCTCTAATATATATGCAAGTGGTGGTGGACCAGTGCTTAGAAAGTTTGTATTGCAAGAAAACCTGATCGACACTTCTCCATCCCTCTAATTGGACCATTTTTTAATGTAAATGATAACCAACACTATACCTACAAATAATTAACGAACATTACCTTAATAAATACATACATCAGATCTAATTCCATACAATCACAATCAGCCAGCGGCTTTTCCTGCGGAATTTATATTAAAAATGTTAATGACAATGCCGATTTAAGTATATAAAAACACAACTACCGAGAGCTGTAGTGGAGTGACCATACAAGTTCTATTAAGTCCTACGTTGATGTTTTGGAGTACAGTTGAATTTTAAAATATCGTAAAAAAATCATGTCATTCGCAAGAATCTTGTTCGATTTAAATCTGATAATTAGTGAGATAGCAAAAAGAAATTTAAATGTCAAATGACATACGTAGAGATGGCAAATGGGAGGCTAATGAGTGATCGTGATGATAGAAGATGACGTGATTTTGAAGCCGTGGACGATGTGTGTATTACAGCATTTAATTTGAATCAAACAATAACAAATTAATGCTACAAGCGAAACGGAGAAAGGAAATATTAGAATGGTTTTGTTCATATAGGTGGATACTTTGGAGCAAATTTTGGAATTTATATCAAGGGTGACCAAAAGATGAGTGCTCTTAACAGATTGTCTCGAGTTTTGCGGAGGGTCCCAGAAAGGGTTCATGTGGATGAAGAAGCAAGGACAACGACTGAGGAAGTTATTTTATATGGAGATGCTAACTGCATTGCCTTGCATGGAACTTATTATGAAATGTGGTTCCTAGTAGATTGGCAATGTTCAATAACAACAAGAATTGGGATGTGCTTGAAACCCCATAAAAGTTGAGGTTCAGTTCATCCTTCGCATCATGTAATGAAAGTAAGCGGTGCATCCAAGTTTTTTTTGGAGTCCAGATGTCTCAATATGGAATCCTTAATTTATGCTTACGCACTCTTTTATTATTCCAACTTTCTGGTGGGAAATAGTTCCTTCCCCTGCTCTTTCGAATTTGCACAATTTGTGAATCAGATTATTTCCAAGTATCAAGTTGGGGATTCCAGAAGGCTGTCATGCATGCGATTCATTGAATCAGAGGTTGTTTTTTACCTGATATTCACGTCCCAAGCTGAAGCAATGTCAATTACACGCATCTCTTGTTATTTCCTAACTTAATCAGCCCCGCTGGGAATCTTAAACCTTAGAAATTTTAAGCCTGCAATAGTGTGATTGTGAGCTTCAGCTCCGAGACCGAAATTTGTCAGTCACCTAAACCCAATTCAATTCTATGGGCTGAAGCTTCTTATTGGGCCTTACTGAACTGGCCCCTTTCTGTAGTTCTAATAAGAGCTAATATTGGGCCTCACTTGTACAAGACCAGAGTGAGGGTTTGTAAAACTTTAAGGTTTGTAATTTACAGACGCGGTGATTCAATATTTTAACAGAAACCTTAAATTACAAACTCATATTTTATTTTATAAATTTTATTTTTTAAAATCTGACTCTAATTTGTTTAAAATTTACTCATTTTCTTAACTTGTTTAAAATTTAATGTTGTTTCTTATTTTAAAATTTGAATACTATTTATATATTATTAATATCTTATTTATATGTTGATTTTTAATATATAAACAAGATATTAATAATATATAAACAATGTATAAACAATAAATTAACATATAAATTACAAAATTATGAATGTTTCATTTTCAACATATAAACTTTGTATGAAATAAATAAATATTCATGAATCTAATTAGTTAGACACGTTAAAGACGAAATATTGCAAATGTTTCTGTAATAAGCATACCGTGTGCATACCGAATAAATATTACAAACTTTTCAAGATGAATCATATAATTACCATTTTTTAAAAAGGCATCGTGTAGTGTAATTTCCAGTTGAAAAATTGCTACCAAACAAACCCGTCACTTTGGAACGACATAGACAAGGAAACTCAACCTACATTTGCCATGAACTACCAGATCGGAAACAAATGAAAGTACAACCATGAATATGAAAGTGACAACTAGTTAAAGGCAAGAAAATTATGCAACAAAACAACACAGCAAGAGAGTGCGCACCAGATGAAGTGTCAACAAGAGGCGCAAGTATAATATTCATAAACCAAGTAAAATGATCAAAAGCATATCCAAACCATATTCTATTACAATATAAGCAGAAAAGGTCCTAACAGAAGGATCATCCTCCAAGGGACAAAAAAAAAGACATAAACACAATCCACTTGTCTCAAAAAAGAAAAAAAAAATGACTAGATAATATTCACCCCTGCATCCAGGATTACCAACCCACAAAATGTCTGCTCAGTTGATTTATGCCTGCAAGTGAGAAATATTAAGTGAATGAGAACTTGCAATTACCAACAAATAGTTGAACTTTAATACTTTGATGAAGGAATGGCGAAACTTATTGATTAAATCACAATGCAAACTAAAATTCAAAAGAATTGATATAACTTGGGGAAAAGAATATGTAAAACGTTCTGAAGTCAATTTACTGCAACTGGATAATGGAAAAAGGAACACCATAGCTGGATGCAAATCTTCAACAACATGTATGGTAGGGAGATTCCAAACATATCACCATCAAGTTTCAATGTTTACATACCTTGTTAGCAATATTGTTGGAAAGCCAATCCAACCCCTCATAAAGACCCTCACCAGAGGTTGCACAGGTGCTCTGAATGTACCTGAAAAACAAAAACCAGACACCATTAGATAACATGAAGAAACAAACGAGGCACACAAACATCATGATAAGACAAACAGAAAGTTTACCAGTGACGCTGGCGGAGGGAGTGGAGGCCAAGCTTATCAGTGATCTCAGCAGCATTCATAGCATTGGGAAGATCCTGCTTGTTAGCAAATACAAGCAACACTG
>CAODLS014342651.1:0-10280 GCA_948243855.1 Flueggea neowawraea | reverse complement strand
ATACGAATTATAGCCGTTGTGGATCAGTTTGGATAGCATTTAATTCACTGTCAGAGTATGCTCACGTATGTTGCCAATACACGACATACATTGTAATTCTCATTTTAAGTCCACGTACGTTGAAACTAATGAGACGTACGTTGATCATATCTATTTTCCCAGGTAACATATGTGTTACCTTCACTGTGTATGTTGCTCATAGTTATTTTCCAGATGACGTATGTTTCAATATAAAGACGTACGTTGTTTTGGCACGAAAAAATTCCAATAGCCTATGTTTTTCATCCGAGCTTTTCACCATGCGTTGAATTTAACTGACGTACATTGTGCTCAAACATGATATACGTTGTATTGAGTATGGCGTACGTTACAATTCCTCAGTTTACTGTTGTACTTGAATTTTATCTCGATCCACGTGAAGGACAAACATTTATTCTCTGATCTTCAAATCTTCTCTTTGTCTTTCATACACAACATATTTTCTAATTTATACACGACATATGTTTTGGCTCCATAGTCTATTGAGGTTCGACCAGATTTGTCCTATGATGAGGTTCCGATGAGAATCGTTGACCGACAGGTCAAAAGACTCTAGAACAAAGAGATCGCTTCAGTGAAGGTAATTTTGAGACATCATTCTGTCGAGGAGGCCACTTAGGAGGCCGATGGAGAGATGCGGCGCAGATATCTGCACTTGTTTGATTCTGCCAATTCATAGGTCAGCGTGATTCAATTATGGTATTGTTTCTACATATGTTGTCTTTCTTATTGCATCATGGTTATTGTTATGGTATCATTGTTATCCTATTATTTTTATTGCATGTGGTGCATTGGTCGAGTGTTCGGGTATCAGTTGAGCATTGGTCACGCCCGATATATTGGAGTAGAGGTTGGATTTGATCAGTTTTGGAGGCTTAGGTTGGATTTTCCTTCAGTTTACTTTATTTTGAAATTCGATGACAAATTTCTTTTGAGGGAAAATATGCAATATCCCGCCCATTCTGGTTAAGAGTTTTGTAGCTCTCTGATTGGATTTGAATTGATCTACTTGGTATTGGAGTTTAAATGGATGAGCTTTGGTGTTAAATGAGGGTAATTGCACATGATTGAATGTTTTTAAGTTTTAAAGTTGAGCCGTGAAGAGTTCAGAGCGAGAGAAGCAGTGAGAGTGAATCTCAAGGCATCTCACGTACGTGAGATGGTGTAACTTCATGTATGTGAGAAATGGAGTCACGTACGTGAGCTGGGCAAGGTTGGGATGATCAACGTACGTGAGAACTTCAGTGACGTACGTGAGGTCAGGTTTGAGACTTCCAGAAGAGATTTTTGACCCCGATAACCTACGTTAGATGTTGGGTAACGTACGTGAGGGTCCCCTAACGTACGTGAGTCATGGATTGATGTATGTGAGGTGCGTTACAAACGCCTTTAAAGCACTCAACAACCCAACTTTGTTCATTTATTTCACTCCTCTCTCACTCAAATCTCTCTCAACTCGTTTGGAATCCATCCACATTGTTCCTCCATCACTCCAGGTCATTTTCAGAGGTAAGATTACATTCCTTTCCTTCACTTTAACTCGTTTTCATGCATTAATTCCTAGAATCCTTTTTTGCCCAAATAATCTAGGGTTTGGATTTTTGTGATGATTCTGACTTAGAGGATGTTAGGGGTTGTTAGATTGGACTTCATTTATGTTAAATGAACATGATTTAAGCCTTGAATCATTGGATTTGATGAGTTATTGGTTAGGATAGGGTTAAGTTCGGTTTTGGACAAATTTAAGGAAATTTGGAGTTGTTTTTTATAAACCAATTGTACATTTGAGTTTTTGAGGTTGAGATCAACAAATGTGAGTGTTTAGAATCGCTTTCTATCAGTTGAATTGAAATTTGCGCTAAATTGGTAATTTGTCATTGGATGACCAAAAGTGATATTCGGCATTTTAGGGACTAAAATGTTATTTGGTTTATTTAGATGGTTAAATTATATGTTTTTGGGATTTAGAGGATTGATTAGTAATTTTTGGATTATTTGAGGCTCAATATTAAATTGGGAATATTTTGGGGACTAATCTGTAATTTTTTGAAGTTCAGAGACCAATGTGTAATTTTATATCGTGGTCAAGTTTTCAATAATAGTTGTTTCTTATCATGTGAGGATAAGTTTTGGGTGTCGTTTGAGTATTTAAGTTGCATATGCATTTGCATGTATTTTGGTGCAGCCACAGTACCGAACCAACGTTCCATTGATTGTTTCTGATACATGCATTATACTTGGTTATTGTTACAGCTTCTTGTTCTTGTCAGCGTGACCATCCGACAGCTATTGGTGCCTGACCGATTGCTTGGACATCCAGGTGAGTAGATGAGAGTTTCAGACACATAGGTTGTGTCTTCCAGCTATATGTATTCTTTTTTATGTGTTCAGATTATATTTCTGAAATCGGACTAATCTAAAGATTGGGTAATTTAACAACTTGATTATGTGTAATAATCAACTTACCGTTTTTGAATTGATATATATATTTATTATATATCCCTTACGGTTTTCGATATGCTTTTATTGCATGGTTACTACTTTTGATTTTAAGTTACATATATACTTGATATGGGACACATGTGCTGCGTGGGATAAAAGTATCATTTGGTATACCAATGCACATTTATGGACCAATTACCAGAGTTGGTGGTAACCGTGTGTCCGGCCAGACATACATACTTATCGATTGGTGGCAAAGTCCACAATCATCACTATTACTGTTATTGTTATTGATATAGTTCCCTATCATTAGTATTATGTTACTGTTACTGATAATATTGTAAATGTTTTTGTGCATGACGCTTGCTTTGATTGCAAAACGGTTTGCAAAGCTATTACTTATATAGCGTGTATATAATTATTTATATAATTATATCTATATATACATGCATGTGGTGTTTTCTAACTGTTTTCAAAACAGTCTTTGTGATGCACGTATGAGGCGTTCTGGAGTATTTTTCTTCACTGGATTTGACCCCCGTTTGTTCTCTGTCTATGTTTATTCCTATTTTTCAGGTAGACAGTTTTTGGCTATGGCAACTACACCGCATCTTGGACACCCGTGAGACGTCTCTTGGTTAGTGTCGCCCTTTTGTTCGAGCTCTACTATTTCTGGTATAGAGTTCCACACCGGGATGTTGTTGGGTTACTGGGTTGCCTTTTTGTATTTCGATACATTTATACTGATTTTAGTTACTGATATTATTTTGATATATTTATCTATATATCTTTGATTTATATAAACCCGCTTTATATTGCTTATGTTTTTAATTACTAAATGTTTTAATAATTCGTTAAGTCGGGTAGAGTTTCTGATCTTTGAGGTTAGTGCGAGATGGGCCGAGCTCTCATAAACGGTTCGCCTTGTACACCGGTCATGGTCCGGGAACGGGTCGGGAAAGATTTTAGATTAAATAAAATTTATTATAAAAAAAATTTGAAAATTATTTTTTAAAAATCTTTTGAAAAATAAATTTTTTTGTGCTAAAATTTATTTTTCAGTAAAAAAATTAATTTCTAACGAATATGACATTTTTCAACTTAATTTTATTTTTTTGGTATTTTACAATATTAATATTTTTTAAAAAAATATTTTTTTAAAAATAATATTTTATTTTATTATAAAAGTGTGATTTTTCCCAATTCTATGTACGTGGGAATGGAGGCTCAAACAAAAAAAGGTAGTCTTTTATATCGGGTTTTTTAGTAATATGATAAATAATTAGGATATGTTTGTGCGAAATAAAATGGATTATTGTAGTGCTTGTTTTATATCCGGTAGAACGAAGCAACATATCCCAACTTATTTAAAATATTATTTTAAAAAGGTATAATGACACAGTTTTTGAGCACATAAAAATCATTATGGACTTTGAAACATGTTTCGTTACCTCAATGCAATTTTAAACTCCAAGATCAAACAAAGGCGTAGTAGTGTAGTTGCTCCTGGCATGGAAACAATCGGACCGAATATCTGTCTAACAAGAAGGTATGCTTGGGATAGGTTTGTCATGGAGTCGGACTCTCTCGTGGGTCTTCAAGCTACTTCAGCTCCAAAGAAGGAATCACGCTGCGACACAAATCACTGTTGTCAATGGTATTAAGAGAATGATAGCTTGCTTTGCTTCTTGTAATCTGATTTGCCTGGAGAGGTAAATCAGGTTGCGCATCATGTAGCTAAAATGACTAAGAAGCCTTTCCAGCCCTCCTGGCTGGCTATGTAATATCCCAGAACTTGTTTTATCTTATATTCAGTTATATTGCTTCAATGAGTGAATGATAAATTTCCTTCGGCAAAACTAAAAAAAGGGTAAGTAACAAAAGGGTTTTAATTGTCTGTACATTCACTGGGTTTTTTTTTTTTTTGCTTTTTGGTGATGTAACCATTAATCACTGATAAATTATTACAGAACTATCTTCAAACAACAAAGATTAACGTTACACAGAATTCACCAGCTTCTCCATAGAATCCTATACGCAAATTATCATAAAAATTTCAGATTCAGCATCTCATTTTGTCTTCAAAACATCATAATATGACGCTGGCCGCTTGTTCGGCAACCCGCATAGTTCCTGAGAAACCAGAAAATTGCTTTATACGGATCAAATAGCAAGTCTTAGCAATGTTTTATCAACTGTCAAACTTCATACCTCAACAGCCGCCGCTACGCGCAATATTTTCACTTCACCCTACGGGCGACCTATTATCTGCAATCCGATCGGGAGCCCTTGTTTATCATAGCCAACCTGTTCACCATTTTAGTACAAGTTCAAGTCTCGACATTGCAGCCAACAAAATTAGCAAACTGGTGCTGATCTAATCATAATGTTATTAATCTAATCATTACGAAAGTATGCAGCTATGCAACATCAGGTAAACTGGTTCTGACATGAATGCGCACCAAAATTTTCTGCAAGTTTGGCATTATGACTTGCATTTTCAAAGATAAATATGAATCTTAATCTTCAATTTCATATTTTATTCCAAATATGTTTTAATTCAGTCAAGTTAGGAAAAAGATTCTTGGCTAACTAATTCTCTGAACCGAAACAAAGCAACATTGACTCCAAAAGTTGTCGATGCAAAAGGTCAATTATGTTCTAAATATGGTAACATTCTAACATTAGTCAGATTTATGTGACCTCAAATACACTGGAAATATCAAATATGCATAAAAGATTTCAACTTTCCTCCTTATATTCTATCATTGTTTCGGAGACCTTCAGCTTGCATCTTCCTAAGCAACTAAGAAGTTAACTAGTTAAGCAGTAGACTAAACATATATTTCTTGTATTACATTCCAACACATTCATTAATTAAGCAATAACACTGACAGAAATAAATAAACCTCAGCATTCTATCTGCTGCATTTGACATTGTACATTATCAACATAAGATGGTAGGGATGTCATATTTAGGCTCAGCCACGTGGGAAAATAAAAAACGAGGGAATTGAGGAAGTTGTATCTGTTGTCTCACAATGTGGGGTTCATAAAAACAACAGAAAGGAAAATCAGGAAAATACAGGAAGATGAATCCATTATAAGAACTTATTTCTAGTGACAGAGAATGGAGAATAGTTGGCATGTTTTAGATTCAAGATTCGAAGTATAACTCACCGGGACAGATATGGCTGGCAGACCAAGCAGATTTGCTAAAGTAACAAACTGCATAAGAGAAGCTGAAGCAAAAAAAAAAAAAAGAGCTACTTATCAATACTACTAAAATGATCTCAAGAGGGAAAAAAAATAAAAATAAAAAGCATTAATTTCTGGAATTGTGCAAAGCAATTATTTCACTAGTAATAGCTCATCTAAAGAGCTTCTTTTCCCCCCTTATTTTTACCCTTTCCCCTTAAATATTTCACTAGAATTTGGTAGGGCAAAGAAACTTATCAAATTTATCAGAAGAAACAGTTTAGAATTACATTTTTAAATAAACAAGCAAACATATGCAATTTACTGTCACTAATGCTGACATAATATTTGGTGGTAAAATCAATTATCATCATTCTGTTGAAGTCAAATCATCTACTTTCAGAGGACATCACCATCATACATGGCTGCTATGCTACACTTGCATATTTATGTCAGGTTTGCTGCCTAAAGTTCCAAGCTTAATGCAGATTATAAAGTCAGGATAGAAAGATAAAGTCAAGGTTTGATATTGCTCGACTACAGTGCATAAGAGCTGTGGTTTAAGCGAGGCTCAACTATAATGATCCTAGTTCTCAGACAATTTACTTGATAACAATCAATCAATGATCAGAAACATCACAGGCATTGTAAGATTCATAACATTAACATAATGGTGTGCTATTCTATTTGAATTCTGATAGGAAAGCCACAAAACCAGCCTAACCAAAACAAATTGTTCACATGAGCCGTTTTAATTTATTTTAATCCACTTTTAATTTCAGAAGATAAAAATAGCAGCTGCCAGTGCATGGAACTGGAAGATATTAGTCCTTGGCAATTTAATAGGCTAACTTCCAACATTTGACAAAGAAATCCTGTTGAACTTTATACATTCAAATTGTAGAGGCGGACATAAAAGCAGAACCAAAGATCAGAAAAGAGACACACCTGTGACCTGCATATCAGTCTCCCCATATTTAAGAGAGCTAGGAGGTATAATGGGTGCTGTCATTCTGTTATTCAGAAAAGAAGAGAAAGGAATTATGAGTGGAACGGTTAGCATATAAAATATGTGATGATCTCCTATATGAGTAACTAAATTTCTGAATGACAATGAAACTCTTGAGAGATAAGAAGCTGTTGTCAATTCTGTATTTTGCTAGCAATCACACTGGATATCTCAATTTTCTAAGAAAAAACATATCCTAGCATATAATGATTCAGTTTGCAAATGGTAAGGCATACATACCCAGTTGTTGGAGTCACTATGACATCAACATTTTGGAAAATCTCCATATGATAATACAATAATCTTCGCCTGGAAGAAAATTTTGGTCAAATTTAAAGTAAGCCCTGAATCAAGAAATGAAAATTTAAGCAAATAATCAACAGAACAAAATTTCAAAAAAATAAAAAGATATGATAATGTAAAATAAATAAATAAACAATTCGCTTAGCAGATGTATCATCTGTTCTAAACAACATACAAAATTCAATCATATGTGAAGCCCTTAAGCAGGGATGGATACAAATGGAAAGCTTGCACCCGATGCATTTTTTATCTTGGATAAAACAAGTGATGAGACCACTCCATACCGATGACTTAAAATGGAAAAACAGGAACACTTTACTGACCCAGATGAAATTTTTCTCAACTTGGATGCTGTGATTACATTCATACTGTAAATTTAGAAAAAGTTTGCATGTGAGGATGAAAGTGGTAGTCAGACAACCCCAAATAATCAATTTTTGGTAATAGTGGACACCCTTGCTAAACTTTCAGTAAAGTTGAGTCCTTCACAAGAATTTAAATATATTATTATAGATCGCTTCTAGATATAGGAATTTAATATATTTTTTTGGGGAAAAGAAGAGCATTCTCGTTGATATCATTATTAGTTACATATTTTTTTTGAAGGGTATTAGTTACATATTCTGCAGAAGATAATTTGCATTTCCAGGTTGGGGACACAGATATCTCAAACCTACTCTTCTTCATTTGGCAATGAATCACATCAAATCAAATGCTTTCAAATCCAAAAGTTAGGATATGAACAGGAGGAATGAAAACTAGAGTGTGATGCATTTCTTAAGGATCTATTTCGTATAACAAGGAAATACACCTCTAAAATTAATTCCAAACCAATAGAAAGAAAACCAATCTCCTTGATGAAACAACATAACTGTGAAAACTGATGTCAAAACCATTAGTTCAATGATACCTCCAATTGGACTTCAGCGTTCAGATATTTAAACTTTAAATTATAACTTCAAACACACAACCAACACAGAGTAAGCATATTCTAACCTCAAAATTTTAGTGTTTAGCCTTACCGAAGTTGAGCAGCAAAATAATCAGATGCACTAAATGATTGGAAGAGTGCTACACTGCCACGAGTATCCAATGTCAATCTCGCACCCTTGCTGCAAAAGAATAAGAATGAAGGAGGCAACCATCAATCCAAAATATATTATTATTTATAAAATTCAGCTATTAAAAAAGATTCCAACCATTATCCAAAGAATTCTCAAAAGGCAGTTTTACCATTTACTGCTAATTTCAATCTATAACAATGTAATCCCTGAACAGATAAAGACACATACCCTTCCACTAGATCTGGGTTTAAGGAACATAATGTTTCAGATCCAATTGAGACAAGATGAGCCGTGCGCATTTCTTGCAGCTCCGGTATAACTATCTCTACAATCTTGAGCCGCATCAGTGGAAATTAGAGTCTAATGGTTGCAATGCTAAACCAATCATTTATTATCAACCTAAATATTAGAACACTGAATCGAGAAGCAAAAGTTGCAAACATTGCAGGGATGAAAAAAGTTACCTCACAACCATGTGTTTTTGACAGAAGGTTAAGAGCATCCTCACACTTGTCAGACACATCAGTTGAATGGACATCATTAAACCACTGCACGTGAATCATCATTCACTCAGAAAATATATTTGATTGCTATGAATAATGGATTTTAGTTGACTTTTCGTATGAAGAGTAAGTGTGATCACCGCTGTATACTTCCCCATTCGCAATGTTCCCAAAGCAGCCACACTTTCATATGATGACAAATTTGGCAAACAAGGGGGAGACTGAAAAGAAAATATGGCATAATCAATAGTTAGAAGTTACAAAACCTGCTCTAGCCTTCTTAAGACATCCAAAATCTTTCAATCCTTTGGACAAGATAGAACCACACCGGTGATCAGATATTGGGACCAATAAAGTGAGGTAATAAACACACCCAGTGATATGCATAGAGGAAGGAAATGGATGTTAACATGTTCTCACAGCATATATTTGGAAAGATGGAGCAATAGCAGTTAACTTTATTGCCTGGAAAACATAGAAACTGATAAAAATATTAACTCAAAGCCCCCATTTAAACTCTTAAGATTAAATTTAATCAGAGAAGCATAGAATCAAATTGAAATGTTCAATAGCATTAAGCTTGTGGCATAGTGGTACTAGAGACATCTCTTGCACAAAGGATTAAGAGTTCAATTCCTAGTGGGAGCCAATTTAAATAAAATGTTCAACAAACAGTGCAATGCAGCCTCATAATGATTAAATGGTAAAGCAAACTAGAAAATTTGGAAAATTTTGTGATTTTTTCCTCTAATAAGATGACAGAAATTTAGAAAGATACCGGATTCAAACTGATTCTATCTGCAGGAGAGGAGCCCAAAATTGCTGCATAACTAACAGAAACAGAAGAAAGTAATGTAGATATTATTATTTATCTGAGTGATTGTCATTATGAACTAAAGAATTAATAAAATTAAGATAAATAAAGTACTGCAAACTAAGGAGAGCATTTTTCATGCAAAATTATCTCTTACATACACTGACAATTTAAAAAAAAAAAAACTGTTTCAGTATCTAGAGAACATAATGTCAAAAGAAATACTTACACAAGCATCACGTCCTCCACTGAAGATGCGATTGGTCCAATAATTTCCACAGTTCCAGAATCACATAAAGAGCTACCCATGAAAGCACCAAGAAAAAGTCTAATTCAATGAAATTTTTTTATCACCAAAAATCAACAATGTAACAATAAGATACCGTAGGACATAGGCCAGTGATTTAAATGCTTACCCTCGCATATTGGTTCGGGCATATGTTGTTTTTAAGCCCACTACACCACATAGGGAAGAAGGAATTCGAACTGAACCTGCCCTTTTTCATTACATGAAAAAATAAAATTTTAGGTATCATAAACATCAATTATCATTTTAAGCCAAAATAACAAACTTGCACAACCTCCACCATCTGTTCCCAAGGCAGCAGAGCATAGTCCAGAAGCTACAATTGCTGCTGGACCTGAAGAAGATCCACCTGTGTACCTATCCTCTGCATGAGGGTTTCTTGTTGTTCTGCACTCAAAAAATTTAAAGGAATGAATTCAGGAAGAATTAGACAGAAAAATGTTGAGAAAAATTATCTAATATAAACAAATAATCCCTGGAGAGGTCAGTAAAATTAACACCTTTATTTGCAAAAATTATCAGAATCCTAAAGCTATTTTAAGCAATTAACTGACCCATAATTTGGATTATTTCCAGTAGTTCCCATGCCTAATTCATGTAA
>CAODLS014340551.1:0-14034 GCA_948243855.1 Flueggea neowawraea | reverse complement strand
TCAAGTTTAGTAAATTTGGTAAATTATATAGCAAAAACAGAAAGAATGACATAGTTACATAATTTGACAATTCAATTATCTCCGCACCAAACAAACACTACTAAACACTATTGGAGCAATCCAGAGATTTCGTTTGACTCTTAACACTTCTAATCCTAGACTAACGACAGGAGTGGAAACTAAAGGCTCTGTTTGCTTGAGGGAAAATGTTTTCCAGGAAGACACTTTCCCCTTTTCTGAACTTGCATGTTCTTGAGCATAACAATTGTTTGGCATAACAATTGTTTGAGCTTGCATTTTCTATTTGGTAAGGAATCACCTATTTGTGCAGCTGAAGTATCGTTGATGCTATTGAGGAGATGGAGTAAGGGTTTTACTGTCAGCTGCTGATGCTAAGTTGTTCATTGCCTCTTCATATAAAGCTGTAATGAAATGGCCGGGAAAACTTTTGGCAAGCACTAGCCTTCTTTGGTTTAAAATAGCCAAGTAAAATGCCTATTTGAAGAAAATGGGTTGTTTTTATTTTTCTGTAATTATGCCTTAAGGTTTGATTCTTATTTTGCTTTACTTATGCCTCAGCATTGGTTGTAAGATGCTTGGGATACTTGTGTTTTTGAGGAGGTAACGGTGGCGACAGGGTCTTGAGGTGGATTGATGATGGGATGACAGTGATGGTAGTGAGATATTATTTTTGGCTATGAGGCTTTGTATTTGACACTGTTTTCTTATTTTTCGGCCATGGAAACAACGTTGCCTTTTATTAGATCATGTCTGAAAATTTAAAGTTTTCTCAAACTGAAGTAGCTCAATTTCGACTTTAATTGTTTATCAAATGATTGTAAATAAATAAAGGAATAATGATTGGAAAATGAGTTTCTCAATTTTTGATAAACAATTCATGAGAACACAACAAGAAATTAAAGAGACAGAAAGTAAAAATGAAAAAACCAAGAGCTGTATAATGTAATATAAGTAAGTAGACTTTCCAAAAAAAACGCTATGTGTACTGATGTAATTTGCTGATGAGGCGACTTCCCCAACTAAAACTCAAAATCTCTGCGTCTTCCTTTATTGGAATATCACACCGGCCTATTCCTTTGGGAAATTTGCTCCACTTTTCATGGCCAGATGAAATGCATCCTGAACAAACTCTATCTCTTACAACATCTGCAACAGTTCTGCATTTCTAGTGGAGTAGACCTCAACCAACTCAAACAGCTCCTTCCAAACCTGGCTCATTCCCGTTGTTGTTCTTGTGATCGAGGCTCACGACCTATGGACTCCACTCAACCTGTTGGGTCTAAGCTAATTTTTTGCCATAAACAGATACATTTGTTTTTATAATTATATTCATCGATAAAAATTTGTATATGAGCCTTTTTGTTGAAGTTTGTATTTGACATTGTTATCGATTTTGTACGGAAGTTGGATGAGTTTTTCATTGTCGTCGAGGATGTTTGTACGAGTGATTCATGCATAGCTGCAATAAAGTGGATAATTGAAAATTGACAGTAAACATTAGAATAATTAATATGAATAATATAAATCATATAGTTATCACATAGATAGCCAAATTCCGTTTAAACTGAACAATTCTTGATTCTAGCATTCATTAAAATAATTTTGGATGGAAAATGAAAATAATATTTCAAAAAATTTAAAAGTGGTAAAAATTATTTTTTTCTGTGAACAAACACCAAAAAATATTTTTTTAAAGATTATTTTTCATGAATAAATATTTCTCCAAGAACACATTTTCAGCAATCAAACGGAGCCCAGAACTTCTCCAAGCTTCCGGCTGCCTCTTCAAAAAAAGAAACAATGAGAAAGTGACATGTAGGGTTACAGCAACACGAAAATGCTGTTGCCACGTCAACCTACACAGACACGTGTCTCACAAGAATCTCCTTTTCTCTCGAAAGTTCTTGTCACTACTTTAACTCAACCACTCCAACAAACTTCTTCAACATCCGGTTATCGAGAAGCTGACAATGACAATTCAAGAAATAGGAATCCAAAATGCAGCAATCAAGATTACCCTCCGTCGTTATCAGAACTTACAGAGCTCTTTCTTTTGCTCCGACAAGACTTTTCTCCACCTCAACAGGCCGCACCGCTGACCCCATCGTGTTCTCCGACAAACGTGATCAAACAGTCCAACCCGCCGTTCCACACGGCAAACCTGAGGTAAGAATTTCTGCACAAATATTACTTCTTTGTAAGTCTAATTTCTTCCATTAATTCATAGATTGGTTAATAAATTTTGATGTCAGGAAATGCAAGACCATTACGAACCCGATAGCGAAAAGCCGGAGAGAGAGCCGGTTAAAGAAGCGGCCGAACCACTGACCCAACCCAGACAAATGCACGCCTCTCCCCAAAAACTTGAAAAGGTGTAAGTAACCAATCCGTCAGAGCCGCAAATGCAACAAAAGCAGCGGAACTCAACTTTAACACTACAAGACGCTAGCTGCGCCGGGCTGGACGGGTCGCCATGGCCGAAAGAAGAAAGAAGTGATAGGAAAGAAGTGGAAAGTGATAAGGATTATTACAGCCACCATAAAGCGTCTCCGTTGTCAGAATTACAGTTTGCGGATACAAGGAAGCCGATCACCAGAGCAACGGATCATGGGACGGCGGATGGTGGAGGTGGTGGTGGTTATTACGGGGGTGGTGGGAACGTGATTGTGTGGAAGCCAGAGCAGCTTGATACGGCTGAGGAGGCATTGGAGAGGGCTCGTAGGATATTTAGAGAGAATGCTATGAGGGTGATCCTGATTCTCCTCATGGCCGGGTTTTGAGATCAATGCGTGGGGAGTGGTTTTAATTTCATTATAAACGTTTCTTTTCTGGGCTTTTCTTTCCCTTCCAACTTGTTCTGATTTGTGTATAATAAATCGAACAGAGCAGTTTTAAGAATGTCGTCAATGACGAGTTCCAGGTTAAAGGGACGAGAGAAATCAATTAACGGTGAGGGTAGAACCTGCAAAAAAAAAAGATTTGGTTGCCTGAAAACGCTGGGGGTAAATTTGACCTTAAATCCAGGATTAAAGATTAAGCGCTCATTTTCTTTGAGGCCAGGCTTGTCATAGTCGAGTGGGTTGGACTGTTCGTCTTAGGAGGCTTAGATCGCAACACAGGCGGCCTTGGATGGACCATACGACGTGACCAGGACGAAGGCAGTTATGCGTCGTATTTCAGGTCCGTTTCGGATGAAACGATCGTCTACTACGTCTCGGCCCAACTTAAAATCTTTTAGAGTTAATTACGTCATATTTTATAGTTAAAATTGTGTCATAATTAAAATTTAGATTTTGACTATTCTTTTTCATATTTGGTAATTAAAATTGTGTTATAATTTAAATTTAGATTTTGACTAATCTTTTTCATATAATTTAAGTTGTAACTTTGTTATATGTTATTTTTTAAAATTTGATTCTTAAAAATGTTATAGTTAATAAAAGTTCATTTTTTATCTCATTTTTTTAATTTTTTTCCTCTCCTCATTTCTCTCATCACTCGTGCTTTACTCCCTCTCTCTCGGTCTCTTCCATCTTCATTTATGATTTCTCGTCTTCCAGATTTGGTTTCTGTCCTCAGTCGTATTACTAGGCTCATTTCTCTTCTCGACACAAGATGTAACTATGACGGTGACGGCTAGGGCTTCGCGGTTCGTGTGTTGCAGTCTGTTATCAATGTTGGAGTGGGCGGTAGTAGTTTGAAGTTAGATTAGGATTTGGTTTGTGCTTTTGGTTGATGAAGACAATAACTGATTTAGTTTGGTTTGGTTTAGACTTGCTTGCTTTTTTGGTTGTTGCAAGAAGGTTTGGTTGAATCTAAGGGATAACTAAAGTAAACCCTCAAAGGCAGTCTCCATCGAAAATAGTTTTCCTCAATATTGTTCACTATGACCAGGAGAGAGCAATTGCATTTTCTTGTTTGTTTTGATTGTGCTTGTTAATTGTTTTCGATTGCTCTGATTTGGATTTTGTGAATCCTTAATCTTAATTAAAAAAAAACAGATTTTGATGTGTTGAGAATTTGAAATTTCTGGGAATCTAAATGCAGTTGTTGGAGTTGTCATCACTAAACCGATCTGGTGGTGGTTTGGGTGGTCAATGACATTTTAAATCTATATTTTGTTTGTAGCTAAATAGATTGTAATTTTTCCCCTAAATTTGTTAATAATTCTTTTCATTACACATTAACACGAAGTTTGAACTTTTTTTTTACCGAGACAACGCCAAGTTTTTTAATTTGAACCTAGCCGCTACATTATGTATTTTATAGGAAGAAAAACTAAAAATATTGATTGAACTGATTGATTTTTAAGATATCTGATGATTGATTTTGTTGACTTGTGCAGAATGATTTTGTTGATTTTGGAAATCTTTGAAAACATTTTGCATACTTTATAAAGACCTTCGAAGACTCCCGAAGATCTTTGAAGACATCCGAAAACTTTCAAAGACTTTTTTTGAAGATCTTTCGAAGATCTCTGAAGACTTTTTAAAGATCTCGAAGACCTTCCCCCTTCGAAGACATTCGAAGACCCCCTAAAATTATTGTAAATTTTTTAAAATTGTTATATAATTTTGTATACCAAATTAATTATCATTAAATTAAATTTATAAATACTGTGTAAATGGAAATATGATTAAATCAAATTTTTTTAAAAAAATTGTGAACTTTTTTTTGGAGACCTCTGGAAAAAAAACTTTAGATTAAATCAAATTTCTTATAATAAAAAAATAAAAATTTTCTTCTGAAGACCTTCAGAAAAAACAGATTTTTTGTACTAAAATTCATTTTTTCCCAAAAAATTCAATTTCTCGTGAAAATATCGTAATTTATCTCGAATATGGCATTTTTCAACTCAATTTTATTTTTCTAGCATTTTGCAAAATTTGTATTTTTGAAAACAATTTTTGAAAAACAGTATTTTATTTTGTTATAAAAGTGTGATTTTTCCAATCTTTTACTCCAAGTGACTTAGAATGTGTGTTTATATGAGAAGGATTTTTGGATTTTAGATGAGAGATCAAAAGCCCATTTGATGACTACGAAGTCACATGTAAAACATGTTAAAAAACAAATGAAAATAAGTCCAAACTGCTTAAACCATCTAGCTAAGGTTTACACACAATTGCGTGATTACACATCCGGTAATCTGTAGTGGAGATAGAATCGTAAATAGGGCGACCGACAAAATGTAATTCCATGTGAGTGGCGTATGATAGGGAAACGAAGGACAACGTTGGCTTCATGCGGGTATTTGTATTATTAATTTTTTTTTATGTGGTGATAATGGTGCATAAAAATGGTGAGGCCATTGATACACAATCCCCTCATGCATATTTTGGCTCCTTCCTATCCCTTTACATACCCAAATTCCATTAATTCTCTTCTCTCTTCCTCAATCTCCATCTCATTCTTTCATGGCAATGGCCAGTTTCGGTCCAATGCTTTTCACTCTTTTCACTTTCATCAACATACCTCTAATTATAGCAACGTCACTAAAACAGGTGACGACGGTTTCCAAAGATGGAGTGGCGTGCACTATGTGCGATTCTTGTGAAAACCCATGTCAACCCTTACCCCCACCACCCCCTCCACCTCTCCCTGAATGCCCTCCACCACCGTCTCCTCCGCCGCCACCAACTCCTGAATGCCCTCCACCACCGTCTCCTCCGCAGCCGCCAGCTCCTGAATATCCTCCTCCTCCAGCTCCCACCAACGAGTGTTCACCTTGCCAAACTACACCGCCTCACGATACATTTCCGTTGCCACCACCACCTCCCGATACAGTAAGACCGTTCCCACCTAGGCAGCCCCATGGTGATAGTTCATTTTATGCTCCACCTGGTTATGGAATTTATTCAAACAATCCGAACTCCTACTTTCCAAACACTCCTCCAATTCCTTCAGCTGCTTTCGATAGCAAACTGCGTCATGCCGATGTTGTTTTGTCCGTTGTTCTTTCATTGGCATGTCTCTGCTTCTTCTGAAGTGAGGTGTTACTTGAAGGTAATGGTGAAGCCAGAAGAGGAAGCTAGTAGAAATGATAATTAGGAAGAATTAATGTTGTACATCTTTTAATTATTTTGTTTTATGCATGTAACTGTTAGATGTCATATGTGTTGTCCATGCTATATGTGGGCTAAAAAGAGAAAAAAAAAAAAGGAGCAATGTCCTTGTAGGGTACTACTAATAATTCTGTAATTTTGTTGACAAAAAAATAATAATAAAATTCTGTGATTTTACACAAATTTTTTTTCTTTTTCTCTTTTACAATAGAACTTTGTTTTTTTTATATGAAAACTTGGAAGTCATTCATCCGAATAATTTGGAGGATTACATAGTAGCCACTTCGAGTACCAATTTACTTCCTGGAGGAAGCCATGCATGATTCAGAAGAAGGTATATATGGGTGCGCTACATTCTACTAAAACAAGAAAAAACATGCACATCCTTACCACGATCCTACATAAGTAAAAACCGAAACAAAGCAAGATAAGTTTGTTTATTTCGTCAAATCGAAGTACATTGAGTCTGGTGATTTTACATTGCTCTTTAACTTGTATTATATTTGTGTAGTTACGCAGCTTAAATAGTTAATTTTCCTTTTTAAGCTTCCTGATTTTAGTGGTAGATTAATTGTGGTAAACACGTAGTATATTTTTTATCTGGAGTAGTGAACATTCTGATGAATCCTTAAACATTCGACGGATTTAATTGATTGCCTCACCATTGTTTTGGTTGTAATTAATTGTTTTGGCTGCAACAAATTTTATTTTGTTACTTGTAGCGAATAATAGATCTAAATGAATGGTATAAAGTAATTTTTAATTATTTAAATGATGATCCATATCTTAAATGCAGCATCGCCAGATAAATGTACTGACTAATAATAAATATATATTCAGCATGTATATTCCATATCTCCTATCATTTTTTACTACTAAATATTATAAGAGCATTGTTGAAGGAAAATTATGTCTTTTAACTTAAGATAAGTTTTCTTATCTTGAATGGACACGAATTACGAAATTATTCCTACAAATTTATTAAAATATCCTTATTTTTAAGGATAGTTTCAAAATCGAAATCAATCTAGAAGAAGAAAATTTGTATTCAACTGAGATAGCAAGTATTTTTAAAGAAAAAGATATCATGAGAAAGTCAAATGCAAATGGTGGCGTAGAAGATAAAGCACAGAGACAATACTTACTCCTATGCACATGGCCTCTCCTTTAATAATATTACACTCACCTCCATTTGTTTTCTTCTCTCTTAGACCCTCTTCCTGAATCCTGACTGAGCTTTCCCTGCATTTCCCGTCCAATCCTTCCTTCCTTCCATTACAAAATGGCACCCTTCATTTTTCTTTTATCATTTTTCTTGATTTTACACCAGCATTTTTCACTCTGTGCACCAACTTTGGTTACTGTCTCCAGAGATCAAGTTTCATGCACAATGTGTAGTTCGTGTGACAACCCTTGTCAGCCACTTCCTTCTCCTCCACCTCCACCTCCTCCTCCATCCACCGAAACTTCTGAATGCCCTCCGCCACCATCAACTACTACTGCTCCTCCAAATTCCGGCACATATTTCTACTCACCACCGCCACCGTCAGTGACGACCTACACTTATTCATCTCCCCCTCCGCCTGCTTACGGTGGTGATGGATTTTATTCGCCTCCAAACAACTGGAACTATCCAGCGCCACCACCGCCAAACCCCATACTTCCTTATTTTCCTTTCTATTATTACAACCCTCCACCATCTGCTTCTTTTGCGTCCAAATCATCTGTGCTTTTGGAAATGCAGCCATTAACTTTTCTCATTTTTATCTTTTTCTGCTTTGTCTGATGACTTAATTGAGTTCCGAAATAACTGCTATAGCTGTCGGAACAATAATATAATCGATAGTTCTTTTCCTCATTGCAGATACATAGGAAGAAACGAATTCAGTTGTTTCCAACTGTGAAAAATGTTACAGTTTTTCCCTTTGTTTTTTTATTTGGTGGAATGTACATCTTTCCTGATATATGTAATTTTTGTTGTTATTTACTACAGCTGAATAATATTTTTCTTCTGATTAATTCTTTTTCTGGTACGACGTATTAGTGTCATTCTTTGTGCATAAACTTTAATTTGTTTGAGGAATATGTGCAGAAGTAATTATTATATGATGTTGATTTAAATTATGCCACGACTATAATTATAAAATGATTGCACATACAAATTGGGAAAAGAAGGAAGGAAAGGATTTGGGTGGGGTTGAAGAGGTCAGTGAAAGGAAGGTTCGTAAGGTTGGTGGGAAGTGTAGATGAGGTAGGAATACTTGGGGGCATAGTGGAATAATGGGGTTTTGGAGTAAGCTGCGGATCATGTCATGTGCGTTCTGGGTGGGTAATTGGGGTTTGACAACCATGAAGATGAGTTTTCAAGGTTCCCAAATATGCTCTTGCACATGCCATAACCCCCTTTCTTTCTGAATTTCCATACAAATTGGATGGAGGCGTTATGTGGGGAATGGGCTTATGAAGATTCCATCACTTTGGAACCGAATCATAAGGACCACAACTGGAGCCCATAGGTTTGGGTACGTCGAGAGCTTGAAAATGGGAAAATTTAACGTCCACACTCCATTAAAATTCTGATAAATGAATCCCAATTTTTAAATATCAGACACTCACATAAAACAAAATGAATTTGAAAACTTTCATTTTCTCAAAAAATCGTGATATTTTCGCTCGATTCATCATACCATACATAGCCGTACTTGGAACCATCTAATGATTCATCATCATGTTCACCATATCTAATCCGAAAAGAATCTCCACTCACTCATAAAAAATTTTATATCGTCATAATATCTGAACCATTTGATTAAGTGTAATTAAGTCTATACCTTTAAAAGCATAAAAGGAGGTGAGATGAAAAGGACCATAGCTTTTTTTTTACCAGTTTGGGCTGGACCTACGAAGACAATGTAACCTTCAAGGCCTGCAAATAAAGCAGCCATGTCATAAATACCAACCTTTTCAAAGGTTCCGCTAAAACGTGGGGCCAGGTCCATTACAGCTTAAATTTCGGAATGACGTTACACCATGATAAGCCAATGGCTTCCATCGCGCCTAAACAAAATTTGAAACTCACACCCTTTTCAAACCCCGTAATCTCTCCCATAACCCATTCATTTTCTCTCGTCAAAAAGAATTGAAGGAAAAGTGGCAAAAGGAGTTGTTGCTGTTGCAAAGGATGACAACAAGATCACCGCCTCTGCCTCCCACCCTCCTCACTTTGAGGTTCTCTGTTTTGCCTTCCCTCCTGTTTCGAGGAATTAAAGTTTGTAACTCTCTCTGACATTTGTTCGAACATGTTGCAGATGATAAGCGAGGCAATTACGACTCTGAAGGAAAGAACAGGGTCAAGCCAACCAGCAATCGCCAAGTTCATAGAGTAAAACTACAAGCCTTCTTTGCCTCCCAATTTCAGGAAACTATTCTCTGTTCAACTCAAAAAAATTACAGAATCAGAGAGACTTGTTAAAATTAAGAACTCCTACAAGTTTCCCTCCACAGAAAGGCTAAGCCTGACCGTCAAAGAGGATCAGAAATCAGAGACTAAAGAGAAGAAGGCTGTGAAGATGAAAATGCTTAGCCAGGTTAAGACCCCTGAGGCGCTGAAGAAAGCCAAGAAGGAGGTAGTGAAAAGCGGAACGATGAAGAGGCTGAGTCAGGTGAAGACTCCTGATGGGCTTAAGAAGAAGAAGAATTTGAAGTCTCCAGGGATTCCATCCAAACGACAGAGGAAAACTGGGAAGTACTAGTAATGGCTAATTCTAGTTACAAGTTAATATCCTGACCAGAAGATGATGGTGAGAACTTTTGGGCTTTGTTGTCTTATGTTAATGTGGTAATGGTTTTACTTTATGATTATTCGAGCTGTCTACATATTTTTTATTCTTTAATTTAGTCGCTTTCCGTTCGGCTTCAGATTACAATAATCATGGAAATGTTTTCAATTACGATCATCGGGCCCTATTTCTCTTTGATGCCATTATCATCTTTAATGCGATTGAGTTCGTGGACGGCATTGCTCTATTCTGGTTAATTAATCAGGCATGGCGTCTAAAATAAGAAAACGGAATCTGCGTCGAACCACTCGATGTGTGAGGGCACAAAGAAGCGCTTGGATGGTGTATGAAGCTGGATCTTCACGGCTTCACCTACTATATATTTACATTCCTCGCAGTAGACGGTTGGGCCCTTTTTGATTCGATCTCAGTTGCACTGAAAATGAAAAGGTTATTTTAGAATAGAGCCCTTCTTTTATCTCACTTAACACTCCCCCTCTCGGCACTAACTTGTGGACATTTAGATCTGCGTTTTCGCTGTACATCACCTGCTTTTAGTTTGAAAAGAGGGAAGTCGTGAAATCTAATTAATGGCTGCAAAAGTTTAGTACTGTACTTGTTCCACTAGGTGTGGACATCGTTAAAACAGAGCGATAACAACTTTATCTTTTCTTTTAATCTGAATAACAATTTTCACGTTATACTCGCGCCTTGGCATTTCTCCATTCCGAGGTTTTGATGGCTAAACTAAACATTACTTGAATCAACCATACCTTCTAATGAAAAAATTACTATAAGTTTTGCATTCTTTTCCAAGTAATTTGTTTTTTGTTTCGAAACTCTGTACATCTATATCTTTTTTACTTTTCTTGATTAATAGTTTAATAATTGCTATTAAGTATAATTTTCTCCGTTTCATAAAAATTGTCATTTTTTTATACAAAAATTTTAAAAAATAATAAATACGATGTCATTTTTACTTTTATATTCTTACTAATATAATAAATATAATTAGGATTTCGTTAGATATAAAAAAGTTTCCATCCATTAATGGGATAAAAATGGAAAGTAGAACAAAAAATCAATTTTACTTAAAAAGGTAACAATTTTTTTGGGATATTTTAAAAAACAATAATGAATAATTTTTGTGTGCCAAAAAAATAATAAATTTATAACTTATTGATACTAAAATTAACTCTAATGACAAAAGTTGAGAGTTTTATTAGCAACAGGCACAAATAAAATGACACTTCACTTCCGCAATTTAATTTTGCGATTGGATATGGCTGACACCACTGAGGCTTTTTTTAATTTTTGGCCTTTGTTTGTTGAAACAATGCCATCGGCGAGTCCGCAGATTAAGAACTATGTTTACAAAGTTAATCCGTGACAGCTTGCAGTATTTCTGACCAAGGAAATATACATTTGTAGATCTGTACCATATATTCATTGCCGCAACGTGGCGTTGTTGCTAATTTCATTATGATATTATGATAATAATCTTTATTTTCTACATTTTAGTATGTTCTATCAATTCATTGCATGTTTACTTTTAATATTTCCTTAGTTGAAACGTTGTGGCCACTACCACGATCACAGATACCGAACGAATCCATAACATTCACGGCCAAAGAATGTCATAGTTTGTTCAAGACGTTGTAATTCAATGCTTGTCAAATTCGATCCACACACTGCTTTAAATTTCAAAGGAGTGAGAAGGAAGTAAAAGAGAAAACAGAGAAATAACAAAGAAGTCACTAGCTAGAACGTCCATGACTCAATGTGCACATGGCTTGTAGTCCACACTAATTCAGTAGCTAAGTCCACAAGGAAAAAAGGGTTAATTATATTGGGTCCTGAGATTTACTGTAATATGTTATTATACTCCTAAATTTTAAAAATGCTGTTATTACATCCCTATTTTTAAATATTATCAGCTAGAATTCAGTCAAAATTAATAAGATAAAAGAGAGTGCATGTTAGTTCTAACTGAGTTTTGGTTGAATTTCAGCTGAATTTTGGCTAACAATATTTAAAAACAAGAGTACAATAGCAATTTTTCAAGATTTAGAGATGCAATGATAAATTATAGAGAACCTCCGGACGTCAATATAATTAATCCAAATTTATTTAACTCATTTTTATCTTTTGATCTGAGGCCAAGGAGGCTTGTGGGTCCGAGAAGGACAACAACTGGATAGAATTTAATTTCTGTATGCAACGGTGTTGGATATACTACAATAAACTCCACCGAAAGCGAGACGAGTTGAAATTTAATCGCAGTTATAATTAGCAGTAACTTTAATCGGGATAATGAAGTTGATGATTTTTAACTTGTAAGTCATCAAAAAGTGAGACAGCTTTGTAAAATGATAGTAGCACTAATTTTTTGGTTTAATAAAGATGGTCGAGTTAACATTTAATAAAGAGCCGCATATTGTTTGAGGCATCACTGAACAGTAATGTCAATGAACGCATAAAATTCCGAAAATGACTCAAAACTGATTCGATGAATGGACGAAACATCACACAAAGTGCAAATGCAAATTAAGAAAGACGTAGGGAGAAATCTACATTTTCAAGCACGTCATGAAAAGGATATACTCAATCAAACTTTAAAACTCCAGTAGTATAATCACATTTGCTTCTTATGCAATTAAAACAATAACGCAGTTTTATTTTTTTTTTAATTTTTAAGAACAAATATTCAACCTACCATTCCTCGAATTCAACCAGGTGGCCCCTCCAGATAATACAGTTTTATTCTAGTTAGTTTTCTAATGCTAAAATGGTCTCAACCAATGGCGGAGCCATGTGGGATTGGAGGGTCCCACCGACTGTCCGTGAATTTCTAGAATTTCATTGCTAATTTCACTTGCTTTATTTTATCTTCACCTCTTCATTCTAAAGTAAAATTAGCTTGATGAAATTCTGGTTTTACCATTCTCAATGTTATTCGTTTTAAACTAATTTTGGTATTTTTGATCTTTACTATAAATTATTGAACTCTTAACTATGCGGTGCCTCCCACTTTAATAAGGTTCACAAAAGTGAAGTGACACACCCAACCTTTTATCATATCCACCTCCTAACACAAGGCATGAAATGCGAGGCTGTGCCAACCACAAGAGCTTCGATTCTTCATACTTATTAGACACCTTTCTTAATCTTTCATGTTCTTAAACCTCACTCATCAATGCCTACCTCACTCCCCTATTGTCGCGTTTCTATCTTTATCGAGCTACCAAACAATTTGTGTGTTCAATTACTCCATGTTATTGACTTAATCAGGAGTTTGTTTTGTCACAAAAACATTGCCGCCCTTAGCTAATTCATAAATTCATGACTTTACATTGTTGACTGAACAAATTATCGATGAGTCCAGCATTCTTGTTTCCCTCTAATTAACCAAGAATGACCATTTCAAAAACAGAAGCAAAATCTTGGCCGCATCAACTTTAATACAAAAATAAGGCAACCTTCTATCTTGTGGAATATTTTTGTGTTTCATGCAATTATTATTTATTGGATAATTATTACATATAAAAACGTTTTTCATAATTGAGAGTGGTAAGGTCAAACGTAAGCAATCAGATCAATTGCAATGCTTAACAAACAAAAATGAATACGAATTTCTTAATTGATTACAATCTAGAAACAGAGAACCTTACACGTGCCACAAGAAATGGCAGAGACAAGTTAAGAAAAACAATGCTGTAGTACTGAGCACCATTAATGAGCACCACCCCACCTCCATCTCTCCCTATATATCTTCCCAAACCCTCCATTTATGTCTACCTCACCTACCCTACCCACTTCCCCAAACTTTCCCCTCTCTTTCCCCCCCCCCCCTTTCTTTTTATCAACAAGAGAATTGGGTTCAAAGAATTAGTTATTATTAGTAAAAAGGAGTCGAGATAAAGGAAGGTGTTTCAGCCAGCATGAACAGGAAGATGCATGGGTACTGGAAGAGAAGAGGGTACGAGAGACTTAATGTGGGTTCAACCGAGAGGAAGATGAGCAAGGTAGAGCTGGGAAATAGGCGGCGGAGACGCTTCTGGCGGATCAAGATCAAGCCGAAGCTAAAGATCATGAAAATAGCCTCTCCCAAGAAATTCTTTGTGTGGCTACGTGACGCCTACGTGAATATGATGCTGAGACTGGCCAAC
>CAODLS014336589.1:0-10484 GCA_948243855.1 Flueggea neowawraea | reverse complement strand
GAAATATTTTCGAACTATATTAATATGTATACAAGTGTATATACATATACCTATATATGTTGCATGTGAAAATTTTCTAAATATTTTTAAAACAGTTTATGTGAGGTCCCAGAGGTATTCTGGAGCGTCTTTCCTCACTGAGTTTTCTCACCCCCTCCCCTTAACATTTTTCAGGTGATTCAGCTTCCGTGCTCAGTGGAGTCTTCGAGTAGTAATGATAACCCTTTTGATCGGGTTTTGAGTTGGTATGTTTGGTTAGATGCTCCACACTGAGAGTTTGAGTTTCACTTTTTGGCTTGTATAATTAATTTGAAAGAATGTGTATATGTACGTGCATATATATTTACATTCTTATTATTTTGATTTATAACACTTTAGTTATAATTTATAAAATCTGAATGTTTGTTATACTAAATAATTATTAAAATGAATAATTGGGTAGAGTTTCTGAGTACTCTAATGCTTGTGGGGATGGACTGGGCTTCCACAGACGGTCCATCTTGTATGCCGGTCACGGTCTGGAAACGGGTCGTGACATGTTAGATTGAAGGATCTTGAGTTGGCTAACGTATTTACAAAAACTTTACCAAGAAGCAAGTTTAAATTTTTCAGAAGAAAGCTTGAAAATTGCAGCAACAAAGCCAATGAGAAGTGTTAAAAGATTGACTTAGCTGCTGCAACAAGACTTATTCAAATATTCTTGCTGGATTTTCTGAACTTTTACGTATTTTTCTGCTATATTTTCTTTCTTTGACCATTTCATTTCTGCTCCAGTTGTTAGTAGCTGATTGTTAGGAGATTGTTAATCATGTGATTATGCTCTACTTAGTTGCTGATTTTTTTGATGTATCAGTTGTTTTTTGCTGTATTTAAACACATCTCCAGTTAATAAATCTGTGGACTTTTCTCCAGCAAATATTTCTGTTCTCAGTTCTGTTTTTTAATCCAACAAATCTTCCCTGGAATTGAACAACTATGCTGAGTAGTGAATCCGGAGCAGATATTTTTACATGCAACTATATACATTTCTCAGCAGAATTTGATATGTACTTCTTATGAGTGAGGCTGCTGTAAAAATGATTACGTCATGATTGATTTGGTCACTTCTGAAAACATGGACATCAGGAGTTCGTCATGAAGCATCGATCGGATTGAAACCATATTTCGCCACAGTGGACACGAGCAAGGAACGTTGAAATTTGGCAATGAATACCAAATTGTTGCTACAAAATCAAAAATAATGACTGAAATCAACCATTTTGTAACCAATCACACTGTCTTTCTTAGCGGATTTTCCTCCAGAAGGTTCATACTCTGACAGATTTAAGGCTGCAAAAATTAAATCAGGAGATTTGCTTCCATGGACTGTTAAGGATATTTCAAATGCAGGGAATGAGAAACTACCTCCAATGCCGGTTAGAAATGAAGAAGAGATGCTGGATTTGGGAGCTGCACAGGTTCAAACTAAAGGAAAGAATGTAGATTTAAAGAACAGTCGAAGTTATGCATAAAGAACTCATTGTAGGGGAAGACACCATGTCCTTTGAACATTCTGCAAGATCATCCACAGGTGGAAGACCTTCTGTTCCCAGGACAGTGCATTATGATCCGTTAGGGAAACAAAGTAACTTATTCACCGGGAAACAACATTGTCGCAGTCATTTAGTTGGAGAAAATTTATAAGAATGGATTCCTGCAAAAAGGTTAACAAAATTCTGGCAGTCATTTGTTATCATCTTTTTACAGTTATTGGTAATTTGACTTGAATGCTGCAATTGTCAAAATTCAGTTGCTAGATTCAAGCAACTATAAACATGAATACTTAATCAATCAAATGGTGGTGGTAGATAAGTCAGTCCATGTTTCTTTTTGTCCTAGTCTATAAGGTTTTTGATTTCGTGTTTTCCTGGTCATTAGGAGTTATTTACTGCATATCTCAACTAGTGGCTTAGTGGCTGATTTTTAATCTATTTTTTTGCTATTTTCTGTTGAATGTACCGCCTATGAGTTAAGTGTGCCAAGATTCTTTGTTGTTCTTGTAGCTTTATATTCCTACAACAGTAAATTGATCATGTTGCGAATGGAGTAGAATCGAGAAAAGGAGAGAACTCCTCTCAAAGAGACATATATCCAGAAACAGACGGTTCACCAGACGCGGAAAATCCTGTACAGGTTTGCCTCCCGTGGCTTCTGATACGTGAACATTGTTGTTTTAACAACTTGTAGAGTTCTTATATGGAAGAATCTTTACATCTGAACTTAATCAGTGCAATGGAAGTGCATTCGTGTATTCCTCTCTTCTGTTAAGTGATTCCATCTGATCTGCTGCTGAGACCATCAGTTCCTTACTTCTCTGTCGCCTTATTTCTCCATCTGAAGAAAAAGAAAGTACAAAATATAGATTATGATGGCTTTTAATGCTAAATATTGTTGATATCTTCTTTTTTTACTCCAGGTGATGAGGGTAGCAATCATCGTGGGATTTGCAAGATTTTTTTTCACCAGACACAGATCACAAGGTACCTAAGGATCCGGTTTTTTTTTTCTTTTAGGTGTATATCTCTATCTTTAAACTCTGGAGAATCCACATTTTAGTTAATGATTTTTTGGTTCCATTTCGATTGTTTAGATCTAAAGAAGGCAAAGGGGATTGTGAAACATAATAAGTTACCATTAAAATCTTAAAAATATGATGATTATAAAAAAAGGAATGGAGTTCATGGAAATCGTGCTCGCGAATAAACCTATCTGAAGGCTTGCATCGGATTGAAAGAACGGAAAACAAGAATCGTGTCGCCTGAAAAATAGCTATTTGTTCTCATTGACAGGAAGAAGATTTCGGGAAAGCCTAAGATTGTGAGCACATAGTGTGTGTCAGAATTAGCATCCAATTTTAATTTTGTTCTGATATCCATAATTTCATCGAATGCTTCTGATTGTATAGTGTTTGCAAATAATGAGGCTCCATAAAAGGTTTCAGAATTCTGAGTTATTGAACGCTTGTCTAGTCTCCGCCTACCAAATCATAGTTCTGTTCATCTCACTAAAAATATACCAATAATACCATTAAGCAACTTCTGACAGAAATCTCCAACCCGTATGGTCTAGATCAACACACGACAGGTAAAATGCAACTAATCATGTCGGAAGGCAGTGAAGTGAAATATTAGTAGTTAAAAAGGAGAAAATAATCGGTAATGCTCTAATCCTCACTCCTTAAGAAAACAAACAGTTTTCATCAGCATGCTTAAAAACAAGGATAAAAATAACTAGCATATTTGCAGCAGAATATCATAAATCGAGTACAGAACCATCACTACTCGATACACAGCTTCAACAACAATCATACAGGTAAAGAAGTGTAGAGATATAGTAAGAAAGTAGAATTCATCAAAAAGCTGCAGTTCAGACAAACCACAAATACAAACTATTGTAGAGACAATCAGACAATTGAAAATATTATCTTTCTGAGACATAGTAGGGACATAAACATAGTCCACTGAATAATAAGCTTCACATTATGAATTAATCTTAGTTCTTTGAGACATTTTAGCACCTCAAGCACTTAGTATATAACCCATTAAGCAACAATCTACATTTTTTTGTTTCCAGAATAACAAGGCAATTATTTAGGAGTAGGGACATGAGAAATACTGCAAATCCCACTTTGATCACGTCACAAGAAATTATTTTAGCTATTTCTTCCCTCCCTTTCTATTTTGACCAGACTTGCAAAATATAAATTGTCATACAAACACAAGAAAGATGAACACAGGAGAACTTGCCAACATTAATAGCTGTGCTATAGGCTATTCACAAATACCAACTCATCTCCTTTTCCCTCCACATTAAAGTGCATTAACCATTATAATAGCACATTGACAGCAAGTCACCAATATTTGTTTTATCTCTCTGTTGTCAGAATAAGAACGTACTATATACTAGAATAAGAGGGTAACGATTGAGATGAGAGGGACCAAAATAAGCCAGATGAAAAAACCAACAATTCGTTCTTAGCTGTGTATCAGACATCAAGTATAGAAGAAGCATGGTAAGCCCGATACACATCTTCAGTTTTAACAAAAAAGCAACACACTCATATTATACCAGTATGACCAACCCCAAAAAACAATGCCATCCACTCAAACTGCCAAAAAAAAATAATATTACTGCAAATCTAATGCAAACGGTTGAAATTATAATGTTTCTGAGACACCGTAGGGACCAGATGGAGCCTTAGTGTAATCTTTCAACAGCATTTCAAGTTTCCGGCTGGAGAGACAAATCGCTTCAAAAAAAAAGACCAACTGCAAATTAATCACTAAAAATAGAACATTAAACAATTTCTGATAAAGATTCTACAACCTAAGGGAGTGAAAATCATCAAATAGTGCAATTCACACAAACTGCATAAACAAAATATTGTAAGAGCCAATGCAGATGATTGAAATTACAATCCTTCCAAGACACCTTAGGGGCCTATTAAATTTAGCAGTCACTATATAATCAGCTACAAAAATACGAATTAATCTTGGTTAGACATTGTAAGCCCTTAAGCACTAGTATTAATATAGCCATTTAAGAAATAATTAACCATCTAACTCGTCAGTAGAATAAAAAGGCAACCATTGAGACGGGGAAGGACATAACAAAGATTATTGTCGTCGACAATTTGGTTGAGTAGCATAGCTACCAAAGATGGTGTTTCACTGTCTAACAGGCTACACATATACAAGCTTATTGTTTGAGCAAAACTTAACTAAAGATGTGTTTCACTAACAGGCTACACAAATACACATTTATGATGCACATATCGTGCAGGCATGAACAACCCTAGAAAACAATGTCACTCAGACAAACCGCAAAACACAGTAAATATCAGAGCTAATGCCAGACGATTGAAAATAAAAAGAAATTTACCAAAGCGGTTCATTGTGTGATAGGCTTATAAAAGTACAAATTTATCTCCATTCCCCTGTTTCTATAGTGCGTACAGCAATTAACAAGAAGCCACCATAATTTTTCTTTTCCCAAAATATTAAAGCAACTAGGATTAACAGAAACAAGAAAAATCTCGAATTTGTCTGCCACTAAAAACAAGCAGATGAAAACCAAGACACCACCAACAATTTAACTAAGCTACTTAGTAGTTAAAGATAAGTCTTTGTTGTTTAATAGGCCATACAAATATGAATTTATCGCTGTACATAGTAATTTTTTTGCAAGGGAATGATCCTCGTCAACGCAAATATTGAGACAACAGTTGAGAGGGGGAGGCACATAATTTACGGCAGAGGGTTAAGACAGAGAACAAGTCCCGTGCAGGTCAGCCCATGAAAAACCAATTTGTTTGAGCAAAACTGAGTAAAGATAGAGCCTAATTGTGGAAAGAGATTACGTAAATATGAATTTATCTTAGTCTTCATCCACACTGTACAAAACCCCATAAAGACAACAAATCCTTTAATCATCAGCCTGTGAAACAACATATGAAAAGGGTACTCGACTATGTATTTTGAGATACAAAAAATTGAGCATCGCTGCTAATAAGGCTATACTCATACAATTTCACTGGATACCAACCACATTGTAGAGCACTAAGCATATGTATACATTAAACAATAAGGCAACTATTGAGAGAAAGGGCCATGCAAATAGGAACATAAAAGAGAACAAATCTGTCGTGATCAGCACTATGAAGCAAGCAGTTGAAGACAATACCTTTGTAAAAGAGCAACTTGGTAACTAAAAGATGGTGCTTTGCTGTATAACACGATACACAAATACAAATTTACCTTGGTTTCATCTGACATTTTACCTCAATAACTGGTATTAGTGTAGCCCATAATGCAGCAATCCCCATCTTTTTTTGTTTCTGAAATAATAACACACCTATTGAGAGGGAAAGAACATGAGAGAGAGCAAATCTCTTCATTGATCAACCTATATAAGAAGCATAACAAAAACAATGTAGCGCCATCAATTTGTTTGAGCAAACTTAAACGTTAATGGGGGAGGGACCAGTCAAAGAGAGCAAATATATAATTTTTTTGGGCATCAAAATCTCTTATTATTTAGCCTATAAAAAGGCATTTTCTTTCTCTATTTCCGTAATAAGAAGGCAACGACTCATGGAAATGATATAGAGACAACAACATGAGATGGGAGAAGGGCCCAAAAAAGAGAACAAATCTCTTATTGCTTAAAGGTAGGGGCTTAACTGCGTGATAGGCTACACAAATAAGAATACATCAGTTCTACTATGAGAGTTGAGCACTAGTATAAGACCATCACACAAGAAGCCACTATCTTTTTCTCATTGGGCAGGATCAGAAAAAGATAACAAATCTCTTATTAATTAGCCTACAAAAAGGCATATGAAAACCGGGACAATTTGCTTGAGCAATATAGCCACGAATGATAGGGTTTAGCTTTTTAATGAGCTATGCAAATAAGAATTGATCAGTTCCCTTTGAGGGTTAGGCACCAGCAAAGCAACCACCATCTTTGTGTAACAATATATGAATTATCTTGAATTCCACATTGTAGTGCATCAAAGCACTGTACAAAGTTACCGGGCATCAGAAGAGGAACAAGCGAGAGAACAAATCTCTTCATTATCAGCCTATAGAAGATGCACATGAAAAAATAGGTAACACTGTCAATTTATGTCATTGTCAAATAGGCTATACACAAAGAACATCATATTGGTTTCCTTCCACAATATAGTGCACTAAGCAACAGTGTAGACCATTAAACACACAAGCCACCAACAAATTTTTTTTCTTTTTCCCAGAACAAGAAGGCAACACGAGGAAGGGAAGGCACCAGACAAAGGACAATTCTGTTACTAATTATTAGCCCACAAAAAGGCAAGATGTAAAGCGGGGGCAATTTGCTTGAGCAACTCAGCCAAAGGGTGTCGTTTAATAAGCTACACAAGCACAAATTTATCAGTTTCCTATAAAAGTTAGGCACCAATATAGACCATCAAACCACAAGCCACTATCTTTGTATCATAATCAGTGGAGAGACAAATAGAAGAGTCTATATTATAGTGCTTTAAGCACTGTATTGCCCCATTAAAAGAGTAAGTCAGAATTAGCAGGTTACTAATAAGAAGGCAACAATGGAGAGAAGAGAAAGCAGAGAGAACAATTCTCTGCCAACATATTCAATTTATTAAAAAGAAAAACCAGCCAGTCACATGAATAAAAGAAAACCTTCAGCTACTGACATGGAAGCTTGTTGTCTAATTTACTATATGCATATTCAAACTTATCATACTTTCCCATTACAGTTCTTTATGAACTAGCAATAGTATATGTTCATTAAGCAACCAGCTGCCAACATATTTTCTATTTTTGTTTCCAGAATGACAAGGATACATTTACCCAGACGGGCAGCTACATAAGATGAGGGCGGGACCAGAAGCAAAGAGCGAACCTCTTATTATTTTCTTTATCTATTTCCACAATAAGAATAAGAAGGCAACAATTCACGAGAATAAAACAGGCAACAACATCAAATGGGGGAGGGACGTGACAAAGAGAGCAAATCTCTATTAAAAAGCCTATAAGAAGCATTGTCTCTCTCCATTTCCGAGACAAAGACAGCAAATCTCTATTAAATAGCCCTATAAGAAGGCATTATCATTCTCCATTTCCACGAAAAGAAGGCAACGATTCATTGAAATATGCAATAGCATGAGATGGGGGAGGCACTCGACAAAGAGAACAAATCTCTTATTGATTACAGGTAAAGCTTAGCTGTGTAATAGACCACACAAATAAGAACTCATCAGTTCCGCTGTAAGATTTAGACACTAGTATAGCCCAACACACAACAAACCACCATCTGTTTTATCGAGGGAGGGACCAGAAAAAGATGACCAATCTCTTATTGATTAGCCTATAAAAAGGGTGTGATGAACAGTTTGCTTGAGCAGTTGAGGCATAAGATACTGCTTAGCTTTTTTTTCCCAAGAAAGATACACCTTAGTTATATGATAGGCTACACAAATAAGAATGTATCAGGTCTATCTTGTCTCATAAGGCATCAAAGGTATCAGCCTATAAATAACATCAGCAATTTGTTTCATTGTCAAATAGGCTACACATAAATAACATCTTACCATGTCCTTCCAGTACGGAGTGCACTAAGCAAACGTGTGTACACCAACAGACTAACACAAGCCACCATTTTTTTTTGTTTTTTGCTTTTGCGTTTTCCCAGAATAAGAAAACATGAGATAAGTGAGGAACCAAACAAAGAGGACAAAAATCTTACTGATCATTAGGCTACATTACAAAAAGCTAGCTGAAAAGCCAGGCCGCAATTTGCTTGAGCAATATAGCCACAAAAAATATGGCTTAGCTGTTTAATATGCTAAGCAAATAAGAATTTATCAGCTCCCTTTAGGGGTTAGGCACCAGTATTGCAGCCACTATCTTTGTGTGAAGATATATGGATTATCTTGCTTCCCTTACAACTCCATATTTTAGTGCATCAAAGCACTGCAGTGCCCATTAAGTCGATTACTGGGCTATCTCCGAATACCATCCACAAGAAATAAAGTTATGCATAGCAATCTTAATAAATGGGCAAATTTTCTTTCTCAATTTCCATGAGAAGAAGGCAACGATTCACCAAAATAACAAGAAGGCAACAGCATGAGATATAGGGAAGGAGCTGACAAAGAGAACAAATCTTTTATTGACATTGATCAAAGGTAGGGTTTGGCTATGTAATAAGCTACACAAATAAGAATTCATCAGTTCTGTTTTGAGATTTAGGCACTAGTATAGCCAATTACAACACAAGCCACTATCCATCAGGAGGGACCAATTGATTAGTTAAAATCAGGACAATTTGCTTGAGCAATATAGCCACAAAATAGAGCTTACTTGTTTAATAAGCTAAACAAATAAGAAAATTTATCAGTTCCCTTTGAGGAATTAGGGACCAGTATAGCAGCTGAGCTCTTTGTGTAAAGATTATCTTGCTTCCCTCACAATTCCATATTGTAGTGCATCAAAACACTGCATTGCCCATTAAGTAAAGGTTAACCGGGCTATCAATTTTACTCTGAATACCATCGAGAAGAAAACAAAAACAAACACAAGGCTCTTTCTGTATTTCCATAATAAGAAGGCAGCAATTTACTGAAATAAAAGGCAACCGCATGAGATGGGGGAGGGACCAGAAAAGGAGAACAAATCTCTTATTGATATAAGATAGAGCTTTGTTGTGCGATAGACTACACAAATAAGAATTCATCAATTCTGTTATGAGATTTAGGCACTAGTAGTATAGCCCATCACAGAACAAGACACTATCTTTGTGTCATCAGGGGAGGGACCAATTGATTAGCCAAAAGGGACAATTTGCCTCAGCAATATAGCCACGAAAGATGGTGCTTAGCATTTATCAAATCCCTTTAAGGCAACAACCGATGGGGGAGGGACCGACAAAGAGAACAAATCTCTTATTGATTGATAGTAGTGCTTAGCTGTGTGATAAACTACACAATTCTGTTTTGAGATTTAGGCACTATTACATCAGTTCTGCTTTGAGATTTAGGCACTAGTGTAGTGCATCACACAACAAGCCACTATCAGGTGTCACGGGGTTAGATTTTTAGCACAGGGTGTCGTGCGACACCCCGGAATTCACGCATACCCGAAATTCAGTCTTTATCCGTTTCCGATGCTTACTAGTTTCACCCTCCCATGAGCTCATCAGGGGAGCGGGGATAGCTCCCGACCAGTGTGGTGTCTAGATGGCACTCAAATCCGTCATAGTCAAGTCTCAGACCAGCGACAAACTTTCCAAATTCAATTGGGTCGGCATGTCTAACTCAAGACAGGCACAACACCTACGACACGTACTCACACATTTCGCTGCCCCGCAACCCACACTTTAGCTAAATAACAAGCATCTCACACATATTGCATTGTCACGACAATTGGATCGTGATATTCTCCCTCACTCAATTCATGCACGCCTTGTGCATGAGGAGAACTCTTTCCCATCCTTCAAAGATTGTCCCGGATCATTGTGCTACCTTGCTTACTCGTCTCCATCTTCGAGAAGAGCCATATGCGCCAGACCCCACTTCACTTTGGGCGCGCACCGCGTGGACTCGAGCGCTCGGCGCAATATCACTGCAGCTTCCTGCCTACTCGTCCTTAACTCAACAAGGACCCAACTGCAAACATCCCATCTGCTCAAAGGGTGCGAGCGTCACTCAAGCTCATCCGTATCTCCTATCGGACTCGCCAGCTTGGTAAAGAGCGCTCGACAAACTACGCAACGTGCACATTTCGGGCTCTGATACCACTTGTCACGGGCTTAGAATTTTAGCGCAGGGACTTCACCCGTGCGACACCCCGGGACTCACGCATACCCAAAGTTCAGCCTTTATCCGTCTCCGATACTTACTGGTTTCGCCCTCCCAGATAAAGAAACAAGCATCTTGGAGA
>CAODLS014336206.1:0-17980 GCA_948243855.1 Flueggea neowawraea | reverse complement strand
TTTATAAAATGAAAATAAAAGAGGGCCTAATTCCAACATGAAATTCTCCCTAGTTGGAAAAAAAGTGGAGGCCTATTCTGTTGTTAATTAACGTCAATTTCTTTGGGGCCTACGCATACTTCTCATTTTAACGTTTGTATTCGTCTGATTAAATTTTATTCGTATTCTACATATCCTAAAAAGAGTATACAAGTTGATCGAAAAAATTATACTTTAAAAATGTTTGAATTCACAATTTTAGTAAATTCTTGAACTCTGAAATATGTTTTATACCATTTGAGTTAACAAACAAGGTTGAATTAGCTGCTCTCTTTTTTTCAAGGAAAATAATTAGTTGCTATGTGGCTCTTTTATCATCCACAAGAGTCAACAAAGGTTTGCTACACCACAAGACAGTACATTAGATACTTTTATATAAAATTTTTGGTGTTTGTGTGCTTACGATCACATGCAGAGGGGCTATTTGAAAGAAGAACAAATTATTGTTTGTTAGCCTTAACGCCCAATCACGTTATAACTTACTAGCATGACATTCGCTATTTTCTAACAGTTATTTAAATGCTGAAATGAAAATATATTACGACATTTTGTATTTAAGCAATAAACACACGATTTTAATTAAAAATAAATTTATACATTTTTCGTATTGCGTTACAAATTTTTGAAAAACCTCTTTATATATAATATTTTTTATAAAATTGTACGAATTACCGTCTTTATCACAAATAAATATCTTCAATTTAGTTCTATTTTTTTCTCTTAAAATAACAAAGTATATTTAACTGTGATAGAATACAAGTTTGTAGAGGTAAAAGACCAACATGTGAAGAAATTGTTCTTAGTTTTTGTTGATTATCATGGCAATAATTTTGGTGTTTGTGTGTTTACGATCACATGCATAGACTTGAAAGATAATAAGAACAAATTATTGTTCGTTAGCCTTAGCGCCCAATCACGTTGTGACTCATGCGCCACTGCACAAATGTATTGTCTAGTCATGATGCCATCAAATAATACTAAAACAGAAGGCTGATTGAAAGCTGGCTCTAACTACGTTTTGCCAACTTGGCTAATTGAAATTAGTTCAAACTGTGTTTTATCTCTAGATATAAATTTAAGGGTTTGATTTTTCTTGTAATAAACGAAAATTAGGTATACAGGTGGTGGCTGGCTATTGAACCACATCACATAATAAAAAAATACTGATTTAATTAATAAACGGTATAATTAAATAGGTTTGAGTTACTAATTTCGATATTTTTTCTATTTTTTTATGTAATTTATTTTTACAAATTATTTTTATCGAATTTACCTTAAATAAACACAAAATTATATGTGGAGAGATAAAACAGTTAAATGAATACCAAATGACTGCTTAGTTGATTTTTTTTTTGCCTTTTTGGGACAGAGGCGTGTAGGCACCAAACGATTATTCAGCCCCCATGTTTCATGCTTTCTTTCTTTTTTTATGTTTCATGCTTTCTTTAACACAAAAATATTTGTTCACGTGACTTCTTCCCTCACGTTTTCTCTGTTATTTACTGTGCAGTAACGTAGGTTTCGAGTTTTGCAGGTTTTCCCAGAGTATATTCTCAGTCATTCACACCATTTTGAAGCTCCAATTATGGATTCAAGTATCATCATCAGCTGCTGCAATAAATAATTCAAAATTTTGAAAAAATATATAAAAAAAGCCTATAATTCAGGTATTAATCGGTAATTAAATTAACCCTTCTATTATTTACAAAAATTATTCTGAAAAATAAAATGGGTTCTTCCATAACAACAGTTAAAAAATAATCAATGACAAAGTGGAAGTACGGAAGTAGACAAAAGCAGAGACAAAGGAGGGCCTTTAGGATCCTTGAAGCGTCAGATGGGGTCCATGCAATTGTTGGAAGGGGGAAAATAAATCACAATCAATGTACCAAAACTCATTGATGAAAAGATCGTTGGTGTTTGTGTCAAAGTTTGCCACCACTTTTCTTTTTCGATCAACAAAATTTCCCACCATTTTTAGTTAGTTTTCACATCTTCAAATAGTGCTTAAAATAACATACTATTCACATTTCACGCCCCGGTCCCTCCAATTAATGAAACGGTTTTTTTACATCAATATTCTGTTAAATTCATTAATTGAATGTAGATGTAATTCTACTTTCTTATTCACGTCGCATATGAAAATTTATTAATTGACTGTCCACGTAATTCTAGTTTCTTATTAACGTTGTATATGAGTGATTGTTGAAAAAAGTAGTTCGTTTATAACTGTTTAACCAAACTCAGTTTAGCTGAGATAAAAATCTTAATCATAGACCAACTCAATTAGGTAAATCTAATTGACTAAATAAATGAGATAAATTTCTTAAATGTGTGAAGGAGGCCTCATATACTATTTATTGGTTTGTTCCACAAATACGCTCAATGATGATGATTTGTGAATAGCGTATGTTGATGGGAGATTTGAATTGTGCAAAATGAATATTTAATTAAAATAATTATACGTAGTGTTAGTATATATGTATACCGTTGGTGAGTTCATGTGCAACGATAACCTTTTCATTAATAATTCAAACGAAAGCGTCAATAATCAATCAGCATACAAAATCGAACTTTATTAAAGTTTGGGGGCAATTATTTTAGTGGCCCTGAGTTATACCGTAATCTCATATTCAGTCCCTCAATTTTGAAAACAAGTAAAAACCTAATAGGAGGCTTTTCAAAATTGAGAGACTGAACAAGATATTACGGTATAACTTAGGGACGCTAAAATAATTTCCCCTTAAAGTTTTGTTACTACCAAAAAAGAAAATAAAAAGAAACTGGTGATCATTAAAAACATGATTAAAGGTGAGTCATTATATTTTTATTAGACTTCGAGACCAACGAGAAATCGCGTTTTTCTAGTGGTGAAAAGCCAAGCCACAACAACAACATAGAGCGTTTGACAATAACGCAAAGGTGTAGCTACATGGTGCTAAGCAGGTGCTTCTGCTAGAGGAAGGCCATAGGAGCCCCCTCAAGCAGAGCTTCGCCCCACTGGTGGAAATGAACTAAACACCTGCTAGGTTCATCAGTTTCATCAACTTTGCTTTTTTTGGGGAAGCGGATGCACTCAATAGTTGAGAAATCAAAACCCAAATTTGAGAAAAAAAACTTAGCTCTATTCCAAATTTGAGAAATCAAAACTTAGACTTGATGAAACCCAGTGACAGAAATGAGAGAGAGAGAAGGGCGAGGGTGATGAGAGAAAGAGATGAAAAGGACGATGATGAGAGAATGAGATGAGAGGGACGACGATGAGAGACAGATGGGAGAGTGGTGCTAGCGTGAGTTATTGAATATGGGTGTTTAGACTTGCATAATTACTACATGATATTTAATTTAATTTAATTTTTATATATATGTACACTTTTTTTTGTCCTATGAACTGTATAGCCAGAATTCTGGTTAAATAGGTGATTCAGCCACTACTTAGCCAAAATCTTGTCTCTGACACCTCTTTCTCACTTGTTGTAGTTCGTTCGTTAACATCAATGATGATGAAGATAGAGCGAAGATCAATAAAGAGACATTGGTGAGAGATCGACGAACAAAGAATACATCTACAGAGAGAGAGGAAAGAGCAAGGCTAGTGAAACGAGAGGAGATTGAAGGAAGTGAGACCGTTAGAAGAGATAAAAGAGAATGAAACTGCCATCGAGAGAGAGAAAGAAACTGATGAAGGAAGAGGAATGGTCATCAACGGAGGAGAAGAGAAAGAAAGAGTGAACAAATTGAGAGAGAGAGAGAGAGAGAGAGAGATGAGAAATTGTGGGTGAGAGCCCAAGAGGAGAAAGTAACTAAAAACGGGGTGTTATTTTCACAAATAATTTCAGAGGTTTGATATTATTAGAAATACCATCACTGGGCGTAGAGTTGCAATTTCAAGGTTTCATTTATAACATTTGGTATAATTGTTTTTATTGGAAACGTGTCATGTTGTGATTGGTCCACAAACACGTCTAAAAAATGCGCCAAGTAACAGAAACAGGAGTAAATAAAAACCCTATCCTTGTCTCTCAAAACCAAAAACCGAACAAAAAGCTCTAAGCTTTCGCTGTTTTTATTGAAAGCAAGAACTAGAACAACATGGAGGCTCTCCGGCTTACATCACCGCAGCCACCGCTTATCAGTTTAAAGAGGACCAAATTGGCCCCACAAGCAGTCCCTAGAGCCAGCAGGAAACCCATCATCAATGCGACGCTGTCAAAAGCGGCGGCGGAGATCTCTTCTTCCTCTGCAAAACCGCAGGCGGCGCCTGTGGTTGCGAACCCGTTTCCGCCGCCGGTTCTGAAGAAAGTGTCTGCGAATTCCCTGCAGTATCCGGCTGGTTATCTCGGTGCTGTGCCGGAGAGAGGTGCTGGCGATGGGAATGGGAACATAATAGATGCAATGGGGTATCTGACCAACATTTTGTCGTCGAAGGTGTATGATGTGGCGATCGAGTCTCCACTGCAGTTCGCACCGAAGCTTTCGGAGCGGTTGGGTGTTAAGGTTTGGCTTAAAAGGGAGGATTTGCAGCCGGTAAGAGTTCTCTGTATCTCTCTGCAGTTTCTTCAAATTTTTGAATTAGTTTTGTGAAGTTCGAAACTTAGTGGACATTTCAGTTGATGGTGTGTGTTTCATTTTATGATGATGCTTTAGTTGAAATGGTGATGTGGGTTTTTGTCTTTAGTTTGTTCCTTGATGGAAAGTTGGTGTCTAAAGAATGTGTAAAAAAAGTTAGTTCTTTTATCGGTGATTGAAATTCGGATTGATGTAATATTGATCGGTTTGGTGGTTATGGTGTTGTTTTCAGGTGTTTTCTTTTAAGCTGCGTGGAGCTTATAATATGATGGCGAAACTTCCTAAGGAGCAGTTGGAGAGAGGGGTTATATGCTCATCAGCTGGAAACCATGCTCAAGGTGTTGCATTATCTGCGAAGAGACTAGGATGCAATGCATTGATTGCAATGCCTGTTACTACACCCGAAATTAAGGTACATTTGGTTTGTTATTACTTTTATGGGATGATCACAGCGTGCGATTTGTTTTTCTGATTTGCCAATGCTTTCTTTACAGTGGCAATCTGTTGAGCGGTTGGGTGCTACTGTTGTCCTTGTGGGGGATTCTTATGATGAGGCACAGACATATGCGAAAAAAAGGGCAAAAGAAGAGGGTCGGACTTTCATACCTCCTTTTGATCACCCAGATGTTATTATGGGACAAGGAACAGTTGGGATGGAAATTGTGCGTCAAATGCAGGGGCCATTGCATGCGATTTTTGTACCTATAGGGGGTGGTGGCCTTATAGCTGGTATTGCCGCTTATGTGAAGAGGGTCAATCCTGAGGTTCGGTTGGTTGCCCAGAAATCTTTTGTTTTGTCATCTTTAAACTGTAACTTATCATCAGGAGTAATTAGTCCAATAATTAAATGCAGGTGAAAATCATTGGAGTCGAACCCTCTGATGCAAATGCAATGGCATTGTCACTACATCATGGTGAGAGAGTGATGTTGGACCAGGTTGGAGGTTTTGCAGATGGTGTGGCCGTTAAAGAAGTTGGTGAAGAAACATTCCGCTTATGCAATGATTTGATCGACGGTGTAGTTCTTGTGAGCCGTGATGCTATTTGTGCCTCAATAAAGGTTAGCTTTTTCTCATGCTCTGAAGCTTGCTTGTAAATACTCATTGGCCGACACACTCTTCTTTTGCACCATATGTTAACTGAATTTCTGAAATAGGAAATGTTAACTGTTTAAAAGTTAGCCTGTTATATGAAATGATTGAAAATGGCTTTTTTTCTGTTATAGGACACGTTTGAGGAGAAAAGGAGCATTTTGGAGCCAGCAGGTGCTCTTGCCCTTGCTGGTGCTGAAGCATACTGCAAGTATTACGGTATCAGGGGAAAAAATGTTGTGGCAATAACCAGTGGAGCAAATATGAACTTTGATAAACTGAGGATTGTGACTGAACTTGCCAATGTCGGTAGGCAGCAAGAGGCAGTCCTTGCAACTATTATGCCAGAGGAGCCTGGGAGCTTCAAACATTTTTGTGAACTGGTCAGCAGATATATCTTTGTTATATGTGTAATAAAATAAATATGATCTTATGCACAACTAGATATCAAAACTTCTCTGTTTTGCAGGTAGGACCTATGAATATCTCCGAGTTCAAATATAGATGCAGTTCCAAAAAAGAGGCTGTGGTTCTTTACAGGTTGGCATCATTAAGATGTATTGATTTATATTAAGAATCTGTTGTTCATCGTAAAGAACATTCTGAGTGTAATTTTTTATGTTGCAAACTTCAGTACGGATCTATTTTCTTTTCATAGTATGAATATAGTTTGAAACAGTAGCTTAGTTAAGTGAATTGGAATATAGTTATAAGTCGCCAGTTTCATTTGTTCGCAAAACTTAATTCTTCAGTTAACATTTTGTGCAGTGTTGGACTTCACACCGCTTCTGAGCTTGAAGCAATGAAACAAAGGATGGAATCTTCTCAACTAAGAACTTTCAATCTTACATGTAGTGACTTGGTCAAAGATCATTTGCGATATTTGGTAATTGCATTCCTAAAGATAACTTTTGAATTTTGTTCTTTATACACATTTGATTGTAATGCATGGCTACTAGGTGGGTCATTGCATTTTACATTTTCTTCTAAGTGTAACTTGCCACTTGTGATGAACCTATCAATTAGGGAGACTGATTAGCTCGACTGTTGCTGAATTGTTGTTGCTCTTTCGACATTAAAATTTCACTTCTTGGTGTAAGATTCATTGCTTAGTTAAGTTCATTCTGTATTTTACAGATGGGTGGTAGGTTAAATCTACAAAATGAGGTTCTTTGTCGTTTTATTTTCCCAGAAAGGCCTGGTGCTCTGATGAAGTTTTTGGACTCCTTCAGTCCTCGTTGGAACATCAGCTTGTTCCATTACCGTGGCCAGGTTAGCTTAGCCGACAAATCTTTTACTTCGTAAATGTCATTCAATTGGTTAACTAACTTAAAGATTTTTTTTCTTGGAATCTATATTTAACGTAGGATCATTTGGTTTCTCTTGCTACAGGGTGAAACCGGTGCTAATGTATTAGTAGGAATCCAGGTTCCACAGAGCGAGATGGACAAGTTCCATAGTCGTGCTAATAGTCTTGGTTATGACTATGCAGTTGTAACCGATGAGGAAGAATTCCAGCTTCTGATGCACTGATTAGAACCATGATGTTTGGGCTTGCTTTAGCTGGATTTCTTCATAGGTCCAGTACTCATTCGGGAGAGCTTGGAAGGAAGAAACAAAGACCTCCCTCATGACAGGTGCAAAAAAATAACTGCATTATTCATCTCCTCAGTTTCAATTAGAGTAGGTTAGTTACCGGGGAACGGTGATCTTGTCTGAGTTCTAAAAGGTTTGATTAGTTTCTGATCCACTGTAATATATTAGATCAATGGAAATGCTAGATTGACGGTGAAGAAGGGTTTGTAGTAATACAAGTATGTGTAAGGCAAGTTCTGATTAGTTTGCACATCAAGGCTTTTTTTTTTATTGTGTTTATGTCAGATGTAATCGTGTGATTGTGTGAAACATACGGGTTCATGCGTAGATGATATGATATAACACAATAATTACAACGCATTGAATGCATCTTCAGTTGAATGGGTAACATGACAAGCAAGTTGACTATCCGATTCTGATGGTGATGATCAATTGATGTTTGCTCATTTTGACCCTGTAAATTGTGTTTCCTGAGGGTTGAGGCTACCTGAAATAGGAGTTCGTAGTTACAACTTATTGCAGAGCACATGAATGTTCATCGAACCTCAGTGCATTACAGAGAAACTGGTACTGATGTTTCTGCAGGAGCATTTAATATCTTAAACGCATTTTTCATCTTCTATATCGACCCAATTTACTGGGAAATGAAGAGAGAATGTTACATGTCAGTCTATGATGCAAAGAAGTTGGTTGAAATGGCAAGTCATTCCTCTGCATGCCATGCAAAAAAATAAACTTGCCCTGCATCTTTTTTAATTTAACTCATTAGGAAGCAAATTCTCTATACCCTCAGTGCAGATGATTTAGTATTATTAAATTAGAAATCTATTGATTGGATTTATGTTTACATCAAAGTAAATTTTAATTGAAATTGTTATAATAAAATGCTATAACCTCTTCTTCTTTTAATTAAAAGTTTTAAATTCAAATATTTCTCTCAACTAGACATTTTACCATGCACGTTTTGCGTGCGTTTGTATATATTGTTTGTTGTTATTATAATAAATTAAGAATACTATAAAATTTAACAATAGTTAAAAAAGATATAAACTTATAATCCTAAAAATGTTATAAAGTTACTTATAAAAAATGCTATAAAGTTAATTAAACATTGTATTTACAAAAGCTCTTACTGTGGCACAATTGTACATCAATGCCCTAATTAAATTATTGATACCGCTATAATCAATTATCTTTATGATGAAGTCTTAGTTAAATTAGACTTCAAGAAGCTCTTATTTTTTACAAGCATGGACTGGACTTACAAAAAAAGTTGATGGTGGTCCTTATTATAATATATATGTTGCAATTGATTTAATTTTAGAGACTTAATGACACTTGATTTCCTAGAAACATTGATTTATTAAACAATTGATCCTATTTTTTGAAGCAGACAATGCATTTAGTTCATTTGATTGTGGACTCTAGTCAAAACTAAATGGGAAGTATATGCATGTAATTAGATTCGGAGTATGTGTATATTTCCCTGAATTGGTTCCAATTAATATGTGTAACAATTTTAGGAGTATGTCATAAGTCTATTTCCGTGTATGTGTGCATGTATTTTTAGAATTTAGTCTAGAATTAAATTTCTAAATAATTGAACAAGAATTTTAAGAATGTCAATTTAAGGAGGGCAATTTAGTATTTTTGCTATTTTTTACGCATTCATACTTTTATATGTAGTATAGATTAGAGGTTTTAAATTCAAACTCTTTAAATATGGAGAGCTATCAGAAAGGTATTGTTGTTATCCAGTGATTTTTTTAAAAAGAAAATGTATAGGAAACTAGAAATTCATAAATCACCCGTTGCATTAAAAGAATTAAGAATGGAATATCTCATTTTAACCCAAAAACAATCTATTATAAACTATGTTGCTTAATTTCTCTCAAAGGTTCGGTGATCATTTTGTCTTCATAACTAAATGGAACCCACTATATTGTGGAGAAGCATTTTTTTAGTGCTGATTAGGGGTGTCCAACCGATCGGTTTCGGTGGCTGAACTGAAATAACCGAAAATCAAAAATTTTGAATTTCAGAAACTAAACCGATCGAAGCGGACTCCTCTGACCGACTCAAACCCGACCGGCCTTTTCGGTTTGGTCGGTTAACTGAATTTTTATTAACTGATGTTTTTTTTATTAACTTTTAGTGCAAAACACGCTTGTAGAGAAAAAAATAATTTTAAAAATCAATTTTATAATCGAACCATCAAATAAAAATAAAATTGAGGTCATATTTCATAATCATTAACCATAATAAAATATATTAAATATTTATTGGCAAAATTAGGAATTAGAGGGAACTATTAGAGGGAACTAGAATTAAGATTTTATAAAATATGTTGTATATATAATAGATAAAATATATATGTATATTCGATTTTTCAGTTTTTAACCGATCCAACCGAAAACCTATTGACCCTCCAAAAATCAAACCGACCAGTTTAAAAAATTTTCAAACCGAAATGAAAATTTCGGTTCGATTCAATTTCGGTCGGTTTGATCGTTTACAACGAACTTTGGACACTCCTAGTGTTGACATATGAAGGGAAGCAACAATAGGAGGCACTTGGGCACTTCCAACAGGCGTGCAATTCACTTTCTCCCACATTAGTGGCTTTCTTTGTGACACTACCATCTTCATCATACTCCTTCCATCATTACGTTGCAACCTTTTGGACAAACACCTTCATGTTTATCATTTCGCTACTTACAGCAATTTTCACTCTTTTTGAAAGAATTTTCTTTTTCCAGGGCAATCCATCAGTTATAATGGAATGTTTGAAATGTTTGATTTTTTCTACTAGTCAAATTTAATACACGCCAAAATGCTGACAGTGTGTTTAAAAAAAGATAATGAACAAAAAATGAAGATAAACCTTGTTTTTGCAATATAGGCGTTATATTTTAAATATTACTAGAAAATAAAACTGGGTGAGATACTTTCTAAAATGGATCAAATGAGACATTACTCCATCCGTCTAATAATGATAAACAAATTTTTTTTTATTCGTCTCAAATTATAAACTTATTTTTTTAAAAATTAACAATTGTATATCATTTTACTATTTTATCCCTATTTTAATTCATTGAAAATTATGTTATTAATTGTTAAAATTTAATTTTAAAGACACTATTAAGAAATTCTTTTAAAATTTAATTATTCCAACTAATTTTCTTCATTCATATAAAAAAAATTATATTTATAGGTTAAAGGGAGTATATTATAATTAGTTATCTTTTTTAAGGCAGATAAGATGATCCAAGAATTCTTGAACTACTTTGTAACTGAAAACAATCTTGGTTAGCCAAATTATGTCCCTATTCGTGGACTGAAAGCATCTTTTTAATTTGTGCGAGATTAGGATCGGAAACACACGGCTAAGCATCATGAAGAATGTGATATGAAACCCAAAAGCCATTAAACTTTTCCTTCATTGCTTCAACCTTTTTAACTACAATTATTCCGTCACTTCTCAAGTCATATATTTGTGCATAGCCAAAAATACATTACACTTTTCGTTAGCCTGATAAATACACACACTCAAAGTGGACAAAAACTAATTATATCTTTATAGGTGCTAAACATGCCTCCTCCCCAAAAATAAGCAGCTTTATTGGTTACATAATTATGTCATTTTGACCACACCATTCACTTAGATTTCGCTTCTTAAATTCTCCCCCACCTGCCTCCTCTCTTCTCCACTCACTCTCTCAAACTTTCTCCCACACCCACACACACCATTGAACCCTACTGTCACAACAGGATCAAAGGAAAAATGGGGTTTTCAAGCAGTGTTTTGGGTACTTACTTTCTTGTTTAGTTCTGGTTTTTGCTGTGGTTGTCCATGGAGATCCTATTGTTCCTGCATTGATCATCTTTGGAGACTCTGTTGTTGATGTGGGTAACAATAACAACCTGGTCACAGCAATCAAGGCCAATTTCCCTCCTTATGGTAGAGACTTTGTTACTCACAAGCCTACAGGAAGATTCTGCAATGGAAAACTAGCCACAGACTTCACCGGTACAGTTTCCGGCAATTTCTTTCTTCTTACCTTTGTTCTTATCTCTGTTGGATTCTGACAAGGGTATGTTATCTGTTAATGCACAGCTGAGTATCTTGGCTTTACCTTGTATCCGCCTGCTTACCTTAGTCAAGATGCCAGAGGCAGAAACATCCTCACCGGAGTCAACTTTGCTTCGGCTGCTTCCGGTCTTTACGACGGAACAGCTCAGTTATATGTAAACATTCCATCACTTTAGCTCTGTTGCTACACATTAACAGAATGTAAGTATTGAATTACTCTTTACTTGTGTGTGGGTGCAGGGTGCAATTTCATTGACAAGGCAGTTGAACTACTACAGAGAGTACCAAGCAAAAGTTGTGAACATGGTCGGAAGAGCAAAAGCCGAAGAGATATTTTCCGGCGGAATCCACCTGTTGAGTGCAGGAAGCAGTGATTTCATTCAGAATTATTACATCAATCCCCTGCTCGGGGTCTTCACGCCGGATCAGTTCTCTGATATGCTCATGAGATCCTATTCTGCTTTCATTCAGGTTTCATCCTGCATGGAATACTCTTTTCTCTACAAATATTTCAGGTCCATGTTGAAGAAAGGAATAAAAACATGATAATTTAGACCTGTTGAAATTTAAACAAACTTGCACAAAATTAGCTCGTGTCCGTTTTACACAAACAAATTTATTGAATCAACAGACTGAAACAATTACTAGCACGAAGCTGATTTCATATATACATCAAGTGAAATTCAAGTTCTAAGCTGTTTCTTCAAAGTGTTTGCTAACCTCCGGTATTGGGACAGAATTTATATCAACTGGGAGCCAGAAGAATTGGAGTAACAACCCTACCGCCGACAGGGTGTCTGCCTGCAGCCATCACCCTCTTCGGCGGAGGAAGCAACCAATGTATTGACAGGTTGAACCGAGACGCTATTTCATTCAACAACAAATTAAACGCCACTTCTCAAGACCTGAAGAATAGATTCCCTGGTCTAAAACTTGTGGTCTTCGACATTTACCAGCCTCTTCTGGATATGATAAAAAGCCCCAGTGACAATGGTAATGACAGCCTACTCTAGAAAGAAGCACACACTAGACACGCCAGTCACTTATAATCTACATCTCCATTCATTCTGCAGCTCTGCCATGACAAAAGAAGAATTTATCATCAATCATTTCACTAACTAATGAACCGATAAACGTATTATATGACATTGTAAATCCATCGATAAGATTGGCGAGGTCATTTAGTTGCATATATCTGTTAATTTTCATTGTATTGAATCGCAATTTTTGTTACAGGGTTCTTCGAGTCCAGGAGGGCATGCTGGGGAACAGGAACACTAGAGACCTCGGTGCTTTGCAATGCTAGGTCTTTAGGGACATGCACCAATGCTACTGCATACGTGTTTTGGGATGGATTTCACCCCTCCGAAGCTGCCAACCAGGTCTTAGCCGGTGATTTACTTGCACAGGGATTCGACCTTATCTCTTGAAGCTACTAGAAATACAGTTAGAACTAATGTTCCACTTGTGATCTTCTCTATGTTTCAGATATACAGTTCTCAAAGATATATGTATGACATATAAATATAAATGCTCTATCAAGATATCATTGCTTTTCTCAAATACATTTCTTCATTATCTCTCTTCCTTTGTATGCAAATTATTGTAGCTCAATTCGATAAAATAATTGCATTTGTATTTCTTTTATTTGAAGATGATAACGTCCCAAGAATTTGAGCTAAATTGATTGAAACATATGTGGAAGAACAAAAGAGGCTTAAGAAAGGTATCTTTTTTCCCGAATCCAAATATCATAAAGTTGGCAAAGAAAATTAATCTGGAAATTTGGGAAATAAGTGGAAACTTATAATGATGAAGGGCTGAAAGGTTTGAATGTTTGGAGACAGAGTTCTCAAGATGCGAAAATGAAATTGACAAAATGGGATCATCCTACGAATGACTTTCAATTCTCTTGTCACTGGTTGACATATGACTATTACGATTACGATAATGAAAATATATTGGATAGAAATAAAAACCTTATTACATTTCAATACATAACAAAATGCAAGGGAAGGAGAACTAGTTTCTCACCTGAAAGGGTAATCATTTTCCGGAGATTCCTACGAAAGTTCAAATCCAGTGTTGGAACTAATTGCATAAAGAAGTTTTGCCCTTAACGTGCTTGCACGTTTGTAAGTTGGAAGCTGCAATCATTTGAGAAAATCAGGAAACAAACGAATGCAATTATGAGACAGAAGCTTGATTCCAGTCTTGAGGTTTCAAGTAAGAGTACCTTTAGAGTATTGTAGCATGTAGAAGCTGATGGAAGCCGCTCAACGTCTTGTCCTCCAATGGTTGCCCAAAGAGAGGCATCACAAGAAACCTAATATATATAATATCAAGTTCCTAAATCAATTCCATTTATGAGTTGCATAATTGTTCTCATCAATTGATTTTTGTTTCGTTCTTCCATTTTCCAGTTTTTTATGGAGACCAGCACATTTAAGGGATTAGAATCAAGCAAAATACGAGCATCAACCAGCGTAACCAATAGCTTTAAAAGCCAAGAAATTCATTATTCAAGAAACTTAATATGGAAACAACTGCAAAATAAGGTGTCATCAAGAAGAATAAATGCATACCTTATGGATGGTAAAGGACGGCTGCAAGTGTTTGAATCCAAGTAAAGGAGGTCGAGAGCAGCTGGTCACAAATTTAAGCAGCATACAACGTTCTTTTGGCTGAAATCCTTTCATTACCTTAAATGTAACCAAAAAAAGGGTTGAAAAGAACTCAAATCCCATATTTAGCCAGATAATCCAATTAGGATTAAAAACTTTGAAAGGGTAACGTGAATAATTAGACAACTTGGAAAACATGAAGAGTTAAGGGTGGATTTGGAGCCAGCGCATACTTATCATGGACAAACAAAAACACGAATTCATTATCGAAACGATACCTCCCAAAAAAGTTTAATTGTACGACTCCCCTCAGAATAACCTCCTGAATATTTAGTGTTTTTCTTTAAATCATCGACATCAATGTCAAGGCCTCCCCCTGAAAGCAACTGAATAAAGAAAACAGGCTCAGCATATAATGAATACAAGAAGCTGAGAAGAAAGACAAATACTGCAGCGCAACATTAAGATCGAAGTCTGATTAGACATGCCTGTTTTTGTGATGAATGAAAAATAGCACAGAGGCAATGAGCATAAAAATACCAGAAAGAAAATGAAAAATAATATAAAATAGAAAGTTGTCATCTTTAACCAGGAAAATTGAATATACTTAGTTGTTGAAACTACTGAAAGATTTCCTTTTTTTTTCTATTCTTTAGAAAATTTTGGTAGTTCTAGATTCAGCAATTCTTCAAACAATAAGAAATATGGGGAAAAAAAATTTCCTGATTTTCCATTTCCTAGTCTACATAAATGATTTAGTGCTGCAAAACATATAACCGGTATTAAGAATTCCATGAAATGCCACTCAAGTGCATATGACAATATGCAATTAAATATATTAGATAAACTACCTGATTGAATTCACCAGCATTAAATAACTTCAACCATGATGCTGCTATAAGATCTGTCATTCCTCTGTAGAATGCATTTGAAAAGGGTAGCATCTGCAAATTAATGAACTAAAATGAGGAATATATTTAAAAATACAATTCTATTTGATCGAAGAAATTTCAAATGAGGGAGCAATCATCCACCTGTCTGTTGAGTTTATAATCTGCTATTGCATGAACATACTGCATTTTGTTCTCATTTGTTACAGAAATATCCTTGCCACCTGGCTTAAGCTCAATTACTTTGCGTGTGCCAAAAGATTCTTCCGTAGTTGTGAAGTCCAGGCAGAGATCCTGCACGTCACTATCATAATGCTGCAGAGAGACAACTGTAAATTTCAACAAGTGAACTCACAGGACATCTTAAGTTCATCTAGCATCAATCAATATAGTCATATGTGATGCTTCTTGATGTTTTCACAAGTACTCGGTACAAGTAATCAAATTTAACTTGAAACTTAACATTTCAAAAAGATAATGAGAAATAAGACTCCTGGTCAAAATAATTTACCTTCACATACATTAGATTTCTGTAAAGCTCCGGATCAAGTGTTGATAGTTCATCTAGAAAGCTATAGCGGCCGAACAATTTTTGTACAAAATCATGTGCAAAAGAATAATCTAGTAGAATTCCTTCATAAAGGCTTTCCCAACAACTCTTCCAAGGAATTCAATCATCTGAATGCCATTCTCTAGATATTTTGCTGCTGGATTAAGAATTAGAAGTCTGTCTGAAGTCATGGTCTGGGAAAACAAGCCATACCTTAAAAACAATAATGTGATAAAAGCATAAATCTCTGTTTCCTGAGTAAAATTGATAATGGAATGATAAATCAATCAATATATAACATCAGAAAACAAACTTACACGGGAGAAAATACTGTTTTTGATATATCAGTGAGAAATTCTTTAGACAAACCACCATAGTCCAAGCCAGCCCCTGGTAGGCCATATTCACTGACAAAAGAAACATGAATGGATGATTTCAACCTTGACCCAAGTGAATTTAGTTGCTTAAATCCATCTTCAACAATATGACCTCGACGGACAACAATCTCAATTGCCTGCGAACCTGGTCCAGTGACCTCACCAGCCATTCTTCAAGCAACTTTATCCATGCTAATGAATTCTCTAAACATCTGAACTATGACATGATGATAAACTATCTCAGGGTTCTCATCAGTACAGGAAATAAATCAAAACAAAAAAAAATTACAAACTAATGGATTTCCAAAGGAATAATAAGCGAATCTTTTACAATAAAAAAACCACATTGAACATATAGGACATGCTAGGCAGAGTGATAAACCATCATGTGGAGGAGGCGAGGAGCTCATAAATGTTCTTCTTGTTTTAATTTTTCAAACCTGGGGGTGTACATAGAGAAACTTATGAAATATAAGAAGTATTGAGACAGGGAAAGCAAACTACTCTGGGCAAGTGACTAATAAATATAGGAGCAAAAAAGATTTTGTGCACAAAAGGTTCCTATTTCCTAAAGCCCCCCCCAACAAAATGATCAAGTGGATTAAAGTGCTTGCAACCATTTTTTCTATTCAAAATTGGGTTTTTAACAAGAAAATGTGATAAGATTTAGGTCATGAATTGTAAATCAGTAATCTTATGCTTACCTTTCTTCAAATGGATATACATGTGGTGTAACAGTTATTACGGAGTACATGCCTGAAGCAGCCAGGGAATCTTCAGATTTGACACTGGATGAAATAATTTCATGAGTTCTAGCTGCTGATGCAATTGGGGGCCGATTTTTTTTTGGCAGGTGAAAGCCACAAAACAGAAGGGCAGAACTGGTGCTTACAATCTCTTTCATACATTAAATGCATGCATCTGATTGCAGAATCCATAAGGGGTTTATTCTGCTGACCAGGAGTATGGGCCAAACCATTATACACCAATGTATTGAGCGCTGATGCAATTCTTCGTTGTTGCTCCAGCATGAATGGGACCTATATCATGCCACAGAATGCTCAAGCAAGTGTCTTTAAATCATTCCAACTTTTTAGGAAGGATAAAAGGAAATCAATGTACCTGTTTTTTGTAGAACTCTATGTCATCAAGAACCAACAGCAGGTGTGAATATGTGGCACAGAATAGATGAAGCATACATGACATATCTTTTGAAACTTTTTGTGGGCCACACCTCAAACATTCTACATCCCAGGCATCAGTAAAATCCTCATCAGCTGCAGCAGTAGACTGTCCCTCGACCAAAGTTACAGAATCAACCTCCATTTGTGACTTGCCTGTAATTTTTTGGAGCACACTGACCCACTTATTACCTCCATCCTTATTTTGTTGTTTTTTGCTTTCAGAAAAACCATCCCTTCTGCCCTCTGAAACTTTTTACTGGGAATATCAGCATGGTTTAAATTGTTCCCATTTCCAGGAAAAAGTGAAATTTCCAATGCTTCCCATAGAGTAACAATAAATCCAGGTGTAAACGACAGCATGTTGAGGACATGCAATGACCCAACTGCGGAGTTCAAGATCGAAAATATTCTGAGCATGTTCGAATAGAAATATGTAATGTCAAGAAGTTCTAACTTCCTGAAGTATCTGTGCTTCTCATTTCTTTCTGAAAAAGCCTTAGTGGCAGTTGCCCCTGAAATTGCCAAAAGTTTCTTAAGATGCCATTGCTGACAAACAGGCCTAAGTAGGTCCACATATATCTTCTGTAAGGCTTGCTTTTCTTCAATCTCATGCAAAACTTTTCTGGCAGGTTTCACAGAGATTTCATTATTAACCTGGGAATCGTGGCCAATGAACTCGTTGTCAGAGTATCCACATTTCTCAAGCCATGACAATAAGTTTTCTGCAAGAGTGGTCACAACTTGGACATATATTACATAGTCTATATCTTGATTCAATCCTCCAAGATCTACAAAATCATTCTCATCGCCAGCAGCACGGCAAATGATGTTTGCAAGAGTCCAACCAAAGGGAGGAATCACACTGGAAGAATCCTGAACTTTTGACTGATTCATCTCCATCAAGATATCATCTCTCAAGATCTGGCATCATCTGCCATAGTTTGATCAGTCCCAACATTGTTATAAT
>CAODLS014334916.1:0-10470 GCA_948243855.1 Flueggea neowawraea | reverse complement strand
CATGCCTCTATCGAATCTGCATGGTGAGGACCAAGTGCTACATCCATAATGTCCTTTGCCACAGCAAACATCTGAGCAGCTGACTGTGGTCTATCTAGTTCCAAATATGCCGCTCCCAAATTGTTGTATATATAGCCCACTGCAAAATGCTTGGGACCAAAGCTCTCTTTTAATCTTTCAGCAGCACTTTCTAAGTAAGGAATCGCCTGAGGCACCTTACCAGTTAGAAGAAGCAACCACCCAATTCTAGCAGACACACTTCCTTCAGAGACCTGTTCTTGAGGAACTCTTTCGAGTAAAGAGAGAGTTCTCTTTAACAGTGAGATTGCTGTTTCAAACTCATTCATAGTCTCGTACTGCATTGCTATCTCTGAGTAAGCTTCAGCAACTTCAACTGGTGACACTGTTTCTTTCTTGCCAAGAATTCCACAAGCAAACTCAAGACACCTCTTTGAATCTGCAAACTTTTCTTGATTACAAAGAGCCTTTGCCATAGAGATAAAAACTAATGCTCGGGTCTCACTATCTTTCTGTCTGCTGAACAACACCTTTCAGAGTGCTAATGGCCTCGTCATATTTGCCTAATGCAATCTGCATATTTGAAGCATCAATCTCAGCCCGAAGCAAATCTGAAGCAAGACCCCAATTTCTCAAAACCATCTTTGACAACTCATTCTGCTCTAGTGCCTTTTGATGCTCCCCCAACCCACCATAGATAACCCCAAGAAGCCTCCTATCACGTGCAACCTCCACGGAATTATTCCCTAGTCCACTCTTATGTATCTCCAACGCCTTCAAACCAAATGGCAAAGCCTCCTTAAAATTCAAAATTGAAACATAAGCCTCGGCCAAATCCCTATTTTCTGTATCCAATTCTTTACTATCTTTCTCCAACATCATTTCTTTAATCTCTAAGCACTTCCGATTATGTTCAATAGCCTCCTCTCTCCTCCCCATTGCAGTATTCACATTCGCCAACTCAAGCAACACAGCGTGCAATACAGGCCTAATATCCAGAGCACTAATAGTTCCCTCCATCTCCAACCTACCCAATACTCTATTAGCCCTATTCAAATATGCTAAACTATCATTAAACCTTTTCAAACTATAATTCGCCGAACCCATCAATTGCAAAGCCATAGCAACTACTATAGAAGGCCTATTATTACCAGCACCACCACCATCATTATCAAGCGCATTCAAAGCTCTAGATGCAAAAGCCAAGGTCTTTTCAGGGTCCTCACCTTCTTGGTCAAGCTTAAGACCAACTTTTAATGAAGCCAAGCCAAGCTCCTTCTCATCGAAGGAAGCCTCCATTGCTTGACAAGCACGAAGCATGTCCTCAGTAGTCTCTGCAGACTCAAAAGCCTCTTCAAGTTCATTTTTTTCTTTGATTTTCGCCTGTCTTGAGGACATTTGAGGCTGTTGCTCAACAAGGGTATCGATGCTCCTACATGGGTTCGATTGAAACGGGTTCCGTTTGAGGAGAAGGGCGTCGGTTCTGGTGCAGGGCTGAAGGCGAGAGAGAGAGAGGAGTGGGGTCAGAAATGTAATATCTGGAGAGAAGAGAGGTTAGTTGTTTGGGCCGACGGTGAGAGAGGTATGAGAGAAGTGAAAGTGAAGCTCTTTTCATGGTGGGTTTTGATGGCTATATGTGCAGAATTGGTTTTTAATGGTGTACTTCTTAAACCCTTGCGAGGTTTTTCTGGTTGGTTCTGTGTTTCGCACAGCGAGGGCAGGCACGAGAAGAAAGAGGTTGATTTATCAGTTAAACGCTGCCGAAATCGTTGCCAGCTGACAAAACAATATTGGAAGTGGAAAGAAATTTCGAGTTTAGTTATTGCAATTACACAGAGTAATTTTTTGGTAAATTACACTGAGATATCCTGAGGTTTCACGATTTTTCGGTTTAGTCCTTACAATTCAACAATAACTGTTTGGATCCCTTAGTTCCAACGCCATTAATTATTCTTAACAGAAAAGATGAAAAAATTGTTTTCCCTTCAAAACATTGCTATATGACACAAGTGGTGGCAGAAAAATGTGCTAATTTACATAGATTTCGATAAATAAACCCTACATTTACAAATAAGACCCCACTTCTTTATTTTTGAAAATGGAAGCACACTTAGAATGTTTCTTAAAAATTGCCATCATGTTGAAACATATTCTCAGAAATGCCAAACTCTATAACAAATATATATATATTTTACTATTTGTTTCCGTCACATCTTGTGTCTCTCCCTCTTGTCTTCCTCGTCTCTCTTTCACTCGTCGCCTCCTTTTTTCGTCTCTCTCTCTCTCTATATCACTCACTCGTCGCATCCTTTTTTTGTCTATTTCTGCCCCTCCCTCTTCTCTACACCTTGAAATCTCTATCAATTTTGCTTGTTAGGATTCGACTTCTTAAAGAGAGAAATTGATTCCATTCGCACCTCCGTTCATGAAAGAAACGGGGAGAGACCACGAACGGTGGAGAAGAAGAATGTGATCAAGAAGAAGAAGATTGTTCATGAACAACAACAGACGATATCGCAAACGTCGATGGAGAAAATTTCAAACAGACATTGGGAACAGTGTTGCGGCATCGCAAACGGATATTTACTGTCTTCGTGAATTGATCTCGTCATCACTGGAGGAAACGTAGCGGTGACGGTGGCAGTTAAGTTTTGAAACCTTAGCTGCAGTTTTAGTCTAGATTTGTAATTTTATAAAAAAAAATATGTATTCAATCCTTAAACTTTGAATAATTAGTCCCTGTAGTTGCTAAATACACCAATGTATACTCGTATACACCAAAAATTCGTTTTTTCCTAAAATAATTGTAAATGCTTTGTAGACTTGTGTACAACAACTGCAATTTATTAAATCAGTTTAAAAAAATGTAAACGTTGTGTACGCATAAGTGCATCAAAGCACACATGTTGTACACTCTTTAAGAAAATTCCTCTTTTCTCAATTTCTTGGAAAAAAAGTCAAGTTCTCGCAAAAAGCCATTTTCTAAGTAAAGAGTCACCTGAGGCACCTTGCCAGTTAAAAGAAGTAACCACCCAATTCTAGCCTACACAATTTCTTTCGAGACCAGTTCTTGAGGGAACCTTTCGAGTATAGAGAGAGTTCTCTTTAACAGTGAGATTGTTGTTTCAAACTCATTCATAGTCTCATACTGCATCGCTATCTCTGAGTAAACTTCAGCAACTTTCAACGGGTGACATTGTTTCTTTCTTGTCAATAATTCCATAAGCAATATTGACCCAAAAAAAATTCCACAAACAATCTCAAGACCCCTCTTTGAATATGCAAACTTCTCTTGATTACGCAGTGCCTTCGCCATAGACATGAAAACTAGTGCTCGAGTCTCACTATCTTTCTCTATCTACTGAACAACACCTTTCAGAGTGTTAATGGCCTCGTCATACTGACCTAATGCAAATTGGATATTTGAAGCATTAATCTCAGCCCGAAGCAGATCTAAAGCAAGACCTCAATTTTTCAAAACCTTCTTTGACAACTCATTCTGCTCTAATGCCTTTTGATGCTCCTCTAACTCACTATATGTAACCTCAAGAAGCCTCATATCATGTGCAGTGGCGGACGCATAACAAAATTTAAGCAGAGACCTGACAACAAATAAAGTGGTATTTTATAGTTATTAGAAATCATATGTTATATATAATGTGTCAATTTATCATATAATATTGTAAATGTATATAATATACCTAAATAAAACATGAATAAACTATAAATAAACTACAAATAAACCAAATATATGTATTATATATTAAAAAACCACAAACTCGAGCAGGGTCAGGGGACCATGCCGGACCCCCCTTAAGTCCGCCCCTGATCATGTGCAACCTCCAAAGAATTATTCCCTAATCCAATCTTATGCATCTCCAATGCTTTCAAACCAAATGGCAAAGCCTCCTTAAAATTCATAATCGAAACATAAGCCTCAACCAAATTCCTACTTGCAACACCCAATTCTTTACTATCTTTCTCCAACATCATTTCTTTAATCTCTATGCAATTCCTATGATGTTCAATAGCCTCATTTCTCCTTCCCACTGCAGTCTTCATATACGCTAGTTCAAGTAACACGGCGTGCAAAACTAGCCTAGCATACTGAACAATAATATTTCCCTCCACCTCCAACCTACCCAATATTCTATTAGCCCTATTCAAATACAACTATCATTAAACCTTTTCAAACTATAATTCACTGAACTCATAAATTGCAAAGTCATAGCAACAACTATCATTAACTATAGAATGCTTTAAAAGCACCAAGCATTTCCTCAATAGTCTTTGCAGAGTTAAAAGACTCATCAAGTTCACTTTTTCTTTGATTTTCCTATGTCTGGAGTGCATTTGAGGCTATTGCCCAATAAGGATATTGATGGTCCTATATGGGTTCGATTGAAAAAGGTGTCATCTGAGGAGTACAATGTCGATTCCAGTGCAGGACTGAAGGTTAGAGAGAGGAGGAGTGGGGTGAGAAATGTACTATCTGGAGAGAAGAGGGTTAATTGTTTGAGTTGATGGTGAGTTAGGTGCAAGACAAGCGAAACTGAAGCTTGTGGGGGGTTTTCTAGTTAGTTCTCTATTTTACGTAGTGAGGGCAGGTACAAGAAGATAGAGGTTGATTTAATGGGGAAATTACCCAGCGGTTCCTTGAGGTTTCACGGTTTTCTTGTTTAGTAGCTATTTGTTCAAACTAGCCGTTCAATTAGCTCAGTTTTAACATCGTTAGTTATTCTTAACGGAAAAGATGAAAAATCTGTTTCCCCCCTTAAAAATAATTTTTTTTTGACAGTATACTAGTTTTTTGTGTACGTATATTGCACGTTATTGAAATCTTTTTTATTTATGATTTAATTATTTTTATTATAAATATACACCTTTAAATCTTACTAGTCAATTTTTATAGCATAAAATAAAGACAAAATAAAATTATATAATGAAAAACTTAATCGAATATACTTAATGTTTTTCGATAAGTCGAACATGCTTTTTAATATGTTACATATAACAATATAACTATGTTATATAGATATAATCTTTAAGTATAAAATAAAATATAACAATTAACCACTGAAAATTGAATTTAATTTGGATAAGAATCCATATTTGCACATCAAAATTATTGACATTTTAATGTCCTTGACTCATCGATAAATACCAATTAGAAAACAATCATCAACAAAAATTCGTAATTCACTTCTCAATTAAGGGTAATTAAAGAAATCAAAAGTTTATAGGTTATCGTTTCTTTGTAGTTGTAAGTTCTAAATGTACTAAATATTGACATTTAGAGAGAGAGAGAGAGAATATGTGATAGGGTTATATCAATATATTAAAAACAACTTGATTGGTGTCAGTTATATACAGGAGACTATGGACAAGGTGAACATTGTAAGAAATCGAATTAAAGTTGATCAAGATAGACAAAAGAGTTATGCAGAACAACATCGAAGGGAGATGAACTATGAAGTTGGTGATAAAGTATTTATACGAGTTTCACCTTGGAAGGGAGTAATCAGATTTGGCAAGAAGGGCAAATTGAGTTCGCACCACATTGGCCCTTATGAAATCATTGAGCGAATTGGTCCAGTTGCATATCGTTTAGCCTTGCCACCCGAGCTATCAGGGATTCATGACGTATTTCATGTTAGAATTCTTTGACGTTATAGATCTAATCTCTCACATGTGCTTCAGAATGAATCGGTGGACATTATACAGAATCTAAGTTATGCTGAGGAACCAGTGCAAATACTTGATTATAAGATCAAACAACTGCGAAATAGATCCATTTCGCTAGTTAAAGTGTTATGGAGGAATCACTCGACAGAAGAAGCAATATGGGAAATAGAGGAAAGCATGAGAAGATCTTATCCGCATTTGTTCTTAGGGTCATGTATTGAATTTCGGGACGAAATTCTTTAAAGGATGGGACAATTGCCACGGTCATAACCAACATTTCATACATATGAGCATGTGTTGCATATAACATACATAGTTGTGCATTCATTTGGCATTGTGTATATTATTTATACATGTTTATGATTTTAGAATATTTTAGAATGGGTTTACGAGAGTAAAAAAAAAGGTTTATTTGTAATGGAATCAGGGGTCAAAAGTGAAGTTATTAAGAGAGATAACTGAATAGGTAGTTTCTTAAACACATTAGGACTGTTGTATAAGCGGATGATTAGAAAAAAAATCAGAAGAATTAGTGGATGCTAAGTGTAAACAAAATGCAAGGAACATGTGTCAAATGGGTGCAATATGGCTGAACCTAATGGTGCCACTTAACCAGTTTTCTCCCAATGCTTAGAAAACATAGTTCAAGCTTCCAGGTCTCATTGTTTGCACTTTCTGATCTTTGAATTGAGAGAAAACAAAAGAGGAAAGATAAAGAAAGGAAGGGAAAAGCACTTATGCTAGGCATTTTGATTTCTGAGTTTTTGCACCATCTGCATCTTATGAGTGTGGTAAGTGTTTCTCTTCATTACTACATCTTTATTATGCATTAAAAAATGTATTTAAGGTCTGATATTGATTGGAACACGATTTGAACATATAAACATATGAACTGATAGATGAGACTGTTATCATTTAGATTTTAGTTTGTTCTTGTGCTATTGTTTTGAGGCATTTAGAAACGGAATTGGTTAAAGTGTAAAACATAAAATTTGTTTATATATGTGTTAAAAATATGTCTGTAAAATTTCAGGGGCTACATATGAGTATAATGATCAATAGTTAAATTAGCGTAAATATGGTCTAATTTGTGCATATAGTTCATTTGAGAGACGTAGCGTCTAATTTTTGGTATACACAGTCCCTTATACATTTAGTGTATGTGGTTAAAATTTTAGAATGATTGGAGTTCATTTGGTTGTCGATAGGAGAGGATAATACAAACTGACCATAATGCGTAAATAGGCTAGATTTGCATCACACCAGTTGCTACTGAATAATGTATGCCGATTAGGGGGTTTAAAACTAATGATAATGTTTTGAATCTTTCCACATATATGTATAAGTGCATATAGAAAGTGTCCAAATTAGAACATACATCATTAACATTGCATTCATATGGCTGCACATATGCATTCTATATTGAAAGGAATTGTGTGATTATGGGTATTAGGTGAGCAACATTTCATAGATATTTCAGAGGCAAGCTAAGAGTGTGGAACATTTATTTGTTCAGTGAGTGAACCTTTATGTGCTATTTGTGCTATATTGTATATTGTCTGATATATTGTTGATGTTACTAGCTAATAAGAGACTTGTGATATAATTGCTATGTGATATTGTTCGTGAGCTGATTATGTGATATTGATGAATAGTGGGTACACAATGAAGTGTTGATGATTATATATTGGACACATTATATGAATTATTAGAAATGCTATTAAGATACATTGAGTATACGTGTTGCATTTGAATTCATATAACACAAAGGAAGTGGTATGACCAATGTTCAGGTATACGCAATTCTATTAGAAATATTAGTTATATAAAAAAGTAGATGAAACTAAGTGTTATACGGGTAAACTTAGTTGGAGCCACCTTTAGAATTCATTCTACAATATTATGTTGGCCAGCGATTTATTTGATTAGACATTCAGGTCAATTCTATTGGTATTGGAAAGATCCACGAGATCTATTATATTGGAAATCCAGGGCTATACCTGACATATCGAACAATGACCAAATTAAACAACATAACATTACACTCTTATTGTTATATTGATTATACATGTTTTACTTGTGTTTTATCGGGTTGTTTGTATATATAATATCTGATTATATATTGTTTGATATTTGTTGGGTTCCTCATTGCGCTACGACTCATATAAAACACAATATTTTTCTCAGGTATCAGAGTTTAGTGTTTGAGCTAGTTTGCGAAGTTGTAGATACACGTACACGATAGAGGTCGGGATACCGCAATCACTCTCTCTCTCCATCTCACATGTGCATATAGGATGTTGAGGATGAGATCTCAATGACTCATCATATTTTGTATCTAGTTGATAGAGTTTTCTTGTCTTATATTTTGTGTAACTCTGATATTATTAATGTAATGATATTGACATATTGAACTTTTGCTATTTCTTTGATATTATTATGCTTATATTAATGTGTTATAGAGTTATGTGAATACATGTTATAAGGGTATGAGTGTTATATTTATTTAGCCAATAAAGATAAATATTTTTTGTGTCAGATATTATTAAATACGAATAGAGAAATATTTATCTGAACAATTTTAAATTCTTTCGTAAATGTAACAGTACATGAAAGTGAAATTTTATCCACGTTGATGATAATTAAAATAAAATATTTTCTTTAATTAATTATTCTTTGTTTAGTTAATTATCTTTTTTTAATTGATGATAAAGATTATAATACCATGTCATCCAATAATTAGAATTGAAAAAAGAGAGAAATGTCTACAAATATTTTCTCCACATCTTGACTTCTATAAATGTTATGATATGATGATTATCTTACGTATGAGTTTTGGTTATTATCAAAGTCATTTGTCAAATATATAAAAAGAGAAGGAACCAACCAGACCAAGCATAGGGAAAGCACAAATACCAATCAAGCAAATAAATTTATCTTCGGCAAAAAAGGTGATAATGAACAGACATTTTGGCTTTCCACAACAGAATGAAAGAAGAAGAAGAAGAAGAAGAAGAAGATTAAATATGAACTGTAGATTGGAATGAGATTGAAATGTATGAATGAAGTTGTGATTGTTTTCACAGTTTCAGAAGGCTTACAATGCTTGTAATCTATCACCTTCCAAGTTGTGATTTGAGGCCACGAAGAGAATCTATACCTCACAATGAATTTATATACAACAAAGAATACATAGTTTCCATTTTAGATAGATAAAATAATTCACAGTGCATTGCTGGAAACCTATATGCATTCCACACATATGCTGAAAAAACTAAACAGAGAACTAACTTTTTAAAAGCTTGGAGGCTCTCTATATGCAGGAGGAATTTCGGGAGGTTTGCTATAAACGTCATCAAAATGTAGACTTATGCTCCCTCCCCCTTCAAGGTCGTCGTCAATTAAAGCCGTAGTCCGGGATAACCTGTAAGAACCTTTCCAATCCAAATGTTGTTCTTGTTCCTCTAAGCTTTTCTCTGAAAAATAATCATGGTAGTTATCTGCGTTACGGTGGTTGAAATCAGGGGGCTCGAGGAAACTTGCCTGAGGCTGACCACTATATGGACTGCTCCGAGCCCACCAGTGAGACTTTGCCACCTGTGTGGAACTGTTCATATCATGATGGTGAAGTACGCTCTCCCGGAAGAAAGGTGTAGATGTAGAAGCACCCAAATGAGACGCCGTGCGATCCTCATAATGATGACCCCATTCTTCATCATATGTTGCTTCATTTTGAGCAAAATTGGGTGGCATCCAGTAATCTGCATTATGTTGCTCGCTCTCGTCAAACTGCTTTGTTGGAGGGTTTGAAGTGTGAGGCCGTGATTTATAATACCAATCAAGTAAATATGGATGATTTTTATGTTCGGCATCAATCAGCCACAAAGAATCCAGATGAAGGCCCGGAGTATTTTGAGGCATTTCCCTTGAATAAGTGGCACGCCTATCCAAGGGACTTCTGATATAAGGGCTTCCTTGACACATTCTAGGAGAAGAATAAACATGTCCTGGGATTTGTAACTTTTGTTCCCTGAAAGTTCTAAGATTTAACAGGAATTGCTTCCCTTGAGCATTTGGCTCCCAAGAAGGATAGCTGCTCTGGAAACTGCAACAAATAAGATATGAGAATAAGGTACAAGAGGCTTTTAAGAGACCTAATTTTAGGTCTTGCAACTCAAACTCGTTCATAAAGAAGCGCACAGAAAAAAAGAGAGCGCACACTACAATGGCTGAGGAAATGGTAGATTGTTCCATTGCAAACAAAAGCTATGGTTCACCACAAACACTTACATATGGTCACTTAAAAAAATTGTTTCTAACTTCAAATAATTGAAATCATTGGTAAAACTGTAATTTCATATATCAATGTTTATGACAGAATGAAACCTCGATAAATCACTTGTCATATGGTAGCAGGACTATATAACTAATTACCACCCAGGAAGTTTACCCATAATTAATTATTCTTCACATATTTCATGCTGCATTGTTAAAACCAACCTTAAAAATGATTTTTCCATCTTCCCTTGAGAACTCCTCTGGCTTCGAGGTGCATTACAGGGGGAAGCATAACTGCCATTGCCATGCTTGAGAAAATCAAAGGCACTAAAGCTGCAACAATACAAACAGAAGTCAAAATTGTATCTCAACATTACTAAAGATGGAATCAAAGCCAATAATTGTTCTCTATTTAATGCACCAAAATCAATGGTTTCTGGACTGCAGACATTCTACAACAAACAGACCTGCAGACATGGCCAACCCCCT
>CAODLS014334764.1:0-29186 GCA_948243855.1 Flueggea neowawraea | reverse complement strand
AAATTAAATAATTGGAGACAGTTTTTCTTTCTAAATAACGGAAACCAAATATATGGTTTAATTTTACATTAATCGATGATTGAAGGGTCAACATTGTATAAGTTTGAAATCCAAATTCATCCACCAAAAACGTTGATATGAGCAAAACATATTTACTCTTCGTTTGGAAATTTAACGGAATAGAATAGGATATGTTAGTATTTAAAACTTGGTATAGGGTAGGATAATTTAACCAAATACATATATAGGGTTTGGTAAACTTTTGAGTGTAAACACACACAATTATCTTTCAATACATGGCTCAGTGTACGTATGTACAAATATATAAGCTGCAGTTATATATATAGGTGAGAAATTGCTGTTATTGGTTTGATTAAACTCTCTTTTTGGTGACCACCAACAATTCAAACTTCTTGACTATAAGTATGTGAGACAATATTTATCAAAAAAAAGTATATTATAATTGAAATTCTTATATGAGTTAGGTGTATACAAATTAATGTATACACATGGACTTGCTTGAGTTTTAATAGGAAATAATAATTGGGATATTGAGGAAGATGCTATTTGTCAAGTTTTCATATCACATAAGTTAAACGTTTTAACATATATAAAAAGTAATAAATTATGATATTTATAATAATTAACCATAAATCAGCGGATAATATTGACAAATTAATCCCTTTTTACAGTATCAGGTACATTTTAAATCTATTTCAAAAAAATGCATATTTTAAATCTCCTTCTACTCGAAGTATAATGACAATTATGTAATAACCAATAAAATCTTTTACATAATTATGTGCTAAGTCAAAGGTATTTATCTTTAATGTTTTTGACTTTTCACAATTCAAATTATAAACACAAGTTCCTTTTTGTTGAATTACCGAATATTCAGATATCAAACTAATTTTGAGCCAAATCAGATAAAATCTTTGAACACAAAAGTTTTCCTTCTGAATTTTGAAGTTCCTCCATATCCAAGATTAATCTCATTAACAAATTTTAAAATTTAATTCTTTTACTGGTAGACTTTTTAACAAGTATTTCTCTAATTGTTAGAGGCAATTTCGTATCTATAATCAAATGAAGCATTTTTTTTTTCTAGGAGGCAGTTTGATTCAAAAATACATTAAAATTGGAATTGGAATCGATTATATTTTTTCTAATCTTACCTAATTAATGTTGGGTTATTATATGTGTATCATCGAAGTCATACTTTGTGCCAGAATATATGAGATACTGGACACTTGTCTTCAGTAGTTGGCAGTAGTTTGCAAACGTAAAGACTCAAAAATTTGCACCAAATATTCTTAATTAATCGAATATAAAATTGAAAGAAAGGAAAGATGGCAAATAATTAGATAAAAAGCAAGAACTGAAAAGTTACAAATTCGGATCTAAATTTAGTCAAGTGTTGAAACGACAATTATTAAGTAATCAATCTGCCTAATTACGATGACGCTGAAGTGATCTTATTTCGGATCAATTTTTATCTTTTAATTGTCAAACACATGTTGCCGCGGTAAACATATAATTAGTTGAATTTCATTATTTTTCTATTTCCAACAAAATATTATTCTAATTAATAATCAGATTAAGTAGCTATAATCAAGCCAAGTGTACCAAAAAGTTTCATTATTTTTCTATTTCCTTAATTAATTATTTTATAGCTTGTCTGTTGATCATTAAACATGGCAGCACTCTTGGGAGCATATAAATGGTTCATAACTTGCAATCTTTTAATTAATCACTCAAACTAGACTCAGAAGACTTTGATTAGTAAAAATAAGGATACTTATCGTTTGCATTGGGGATAATATATTTTTTTAAATCTTTTTTTATGTTGTCTGGTAATAATCAAGCACGTTCCCTTACCGATGAACAAGTTTTTTTTTTCTATTACTGGACTAATCATAGATTAATCTTGTTTATGAGAAAATTACATCATCATTGAGAGGCATTTTATATTTGTTAAAAAGAATGTAATCTAAAAGGTGGCGATTTTATGTTGATTCCTATATTTGTTTCTGTAAGCATATACTGGCTCCCCAAACACCCATCACAATAATTTAAATTGGTAACTTGTTATGAACATATATGTAAATTAATTCAGAGTGGACTAAAGAGGAAACAAAAAGAGGAATTAAGGCAAGTGTCATGTACAGAATTAATTGATTAATTGTTCTAGTAATGAAACCTAGAATTGAATTGAAGAATAAAAAAATGAAATGCATTTTGTCAAACTTTAACTATAAGAAGATTAGATTAGATCTCTTATCTGTGTACTTGTATACTTTAATAAGTTGACTTTTCGGAAGGAAGATAATGAGTCCGTAACAAAACAAAATGACGGATTTTGCTGCAAGATATATAAGTTGCTTGAGATATGGGAGGAGCGATCTATGGACTAATCTGTGAGGTTTTTGTAAGCTCACTCAAGAGGAATGATCTTGTCCACATCATATATTGAAATGGGAAAAGAAAGAGAAAAAAAAAAGACAAAGGTTTATTTGAAGTGTAAATCGATTTGAATATTTGTGAGATAAGCGCATATAACTTTGTCCAATATCGGATCAGCACAGTTACATGCACTTGCTCAATGACTGCAACATATTATGGTGTTTAGACAATATTGGCATTGACTTATATCTTTGTACAAGATTCTTCCCTGTAACATTTCGAGACAAAACAACAAGTACAAAAAGCTTCTTAATTCCCATTCTTCACTGTTTGATTCATCCCAACACACCCACCAGTACCACATTTCACTCATGCATGATCTTTACACTGTTGAACCATTACATGCTTGAATATATAATATACGAGAAACTAAATAAAAGAAAAACTTAAGAAAATTAAGATAATTTTAAGAAATGAAAGAGATGGGACAAGAATAAATGAGAAATTTGTTTCTTGTCCAAGCAATTGATATTAATTGTTATTTCATCTGTGCAGAGTCAAAGGAAAGTAGACAAATTGAATGGCAAATTTTAGCCCCACTTAACAACTTGTACTCAGTGATGGTGGAGTGGAGTATGTTTGTTTTTAATAGATTTTTTTATAAGTTTGTTTATAATAATTTAATAAATTTACTGAATTACATAATTAAAAAATAAATAATATGAATGATTTTTTTAAAAATTAAAATATATTGAATCTGTAATATGTTAAATTAGTATACTTTTTTTGTTTGATCAGACTTCAACTCAATACGAAGAGGTATTAATGCATTCATGCGTGCCGTTTTTGGAGTATCCCACCACTGAGCTACCGGGTCGCGGCAAATTAGTATATAAAATACAACAACAAAAGAATATTACATTAGAGGCAAGTAGGGGTCCGATAAAGAACTAGCTCTTGGATAAAAAACTAGCTATTGCATTATTGATTGACTGATGTATGTATAAAGAACTTGCAAAAATATCCAAATTCCAAACTGAGGCAAGTGAAAACATGGTTCTAGAACTTCCACAATCAAGAAATGGGAAGCTGTGTAGACAATTCCCAATTATTTAACAATTGCACTCGCTTTCTTCAACAACACAACTAAGCTTGGTGTGGGAGTATTAGATAATTGTGGTACTCTTTGCCCACACAATCATGCATTGTTAGCCACTGTTTGTGCTTTACACATGGCTCCTTGCATTCACTTAAAAACATGACATAGTAACCAACATATGAGAGTAGACAATAATCAGGCTCTTACTATTTATTTAGACTTTAGTGTACATGCAAAGATCAAGGTGCTTCAATTATTAAATGATATGAACGAAAAGGGATATTTTTTTATAAATCAATTGTATTTTTTTAATCAAATTGTCTGCTTCTTAATACCAGAGTTGACTTTAATTCTTCTTTGATTCAGATGCTCAATATTATGAGAAATAACTTCCAATAAAGTTTTTTATTGACTCTTCCCTAATAAGTAAGTTACTTCTCGAAAATTAAGCAAGTAAAATAGTCAAAGTTCTTTTTATTTTCTTACTTCCTTTTAATCAAACAACACCATTTTTGTCACTTCTAAAAAACTTATACGTTTTTACTCTATTTCTAATTATCAGATGTGAGCTTAATACTAATGAACTACAAGTCTACTAGTAAGAGAATGGATATTTATGTGCCTTCATTAATTAGAAGGTGTGTGTGTCATTGTTTTAAGCCATATAAATCTAAAAAAATTGGTTTATCTCCTTCGGATAAACTTTCTAATCAACTTAGTTTTTTCTGGGTTGGTTGGCGCGTGATGTTAATCATGATTTGACTTTAATTGCATGGTTTTGTAGTTTTGTTTAAGTAACGTGTCAGGTGCCACAAAGATTGCATGGCACTTGGTGTCTATTTTGGAAAACATATATGCTTGCAACTCAATTATTGTGTCCTCTCGAGACTTGTAATTACAAAAACGCTTACGGCTTACATGTTTATCGAAACATTAAGTTCATGTACTTGGCGATACCATGATAGATGAACATATATAAAAAATTTATTTTAGACGATTCCCATTAAATAATATTGACAAGATGATCATATTTTGACTCTTCATATTGATGTTGTAATTAGTTTAAATATAAATAATGAGAATTATTTTCTTAATGAGTATCGGTACCTAAGAATGGTTATGTTATTCAATAAGCAGGATCTTTTTTTACCATTAATGAGATTGTAGTTCATTAGTATTGGAGTCAATTTCAATACTGAGAGGTCAAAAGTTTGATTTTCGGTAGAAAAAAGTAAATGAATTATCAAAAAGAAAAGAAGGATTCTTTTCATTCATGAATCACAAATATTAAATTTTGAGAGACAAAATTATATATATAGTCGCCCCTCCGCATTTTCCAGCTATGGCCTTTGATCAGTTCAAGAAGAGTAATTTGTGATAATTAGGATGGTGAGAAGATATGCTTAGTATACGTGGTTGCTTGTTCAAATTCGTGCACCTACCAAGGTGCAATTGAAGCAAATTTTGGCTTTGTTAATGCATTTATGAACACATTAAGACACCACCATAAATATATCTAAACAGACTATAGACACCTTTTTTCATGCCAAACTAATACGTACTATAAGATATGCAGTGATGGAAAACAGCCTAGCTAGCTATAGTTTGGTTGAAAAGGACAAATCAAAGATTTTCAGAAAACGTATGTCGTTGAAATACACATAGCGTTGCTTTCGGCTAATCTTTAATTTCCAATTTCTTGTATATAGTATATAGAAAGTTTGATTATATCAAACTAGGTTTGGTTGAGTAACTATTGTTGACTTTTTCGACCTTACTGAAAGATTGTAAAGTCAATAACTGTTAGGAAGGAAAATGAAGGACGGAGAAAAAGGGGGCTAAAGAAGCTAAGCGAGCGAGCGTGCGAAACTTGGTACCTTTTTTTTGGATGATTTGCTTCATGTGATGCAAAGACTAAAAGCCAAGTAAGATTGACTTTGTAATTGAAATGCATAAAGTCTGCTTACAACGTAAGAATTCAAATTCAACTTTTTCAATTTTGTAGATAATTTGTAAAGCTTTACGTAAACTTTGTTGAAATTTAGAATTGCTTTTCTTTCTTTCAAAAGAGCAAGAGGAGAGAAGTGATTAATGGTAACCACACTAGACGCGATCTTTATTTTTTTTAACTGGAAATAAACACTTCATTCAAACTAAGAATTATAAATTTGATCGAAAGCCAAAGAAATATCCTTATAAAAAAGACCTCCCCATATTTTGAAGTCAGACAAGTTTACAGCAATACGAGACAAACAATGAGCTACGGGCAGCTCTAATGCACTAACCCTTTTTGGGTGGATGAGTCTGCCCCACTACCAATTCACTGACCTTTCATTCAACGAACCATCTCTCCCTAAAATACTAATATCTTACTGAGACCCACAATCACTTCACTCATTATTTTCTTTATTTATAACATTTAAATTATAATAAAAATATTTATTTGACATAAATATTTTATGAGTTAATAGTTGAATTAAAATTATTATTTTAAGAATTATAGTATATAATATTTATTTTAATAAATATTTAATTGAATATTTAAAAATAATAATTTTAGTAAAATAAAATTTAATGGTTGATTGAATAAATGTTTAAAATATAATTTAACTCGACAATTAAAAATTAAGCATTAAAAATACAATTTCATTAATAGAAAATTACAATAATGTTTAAATATTAATAACAAAATATTGAACATAAATATAACTAAAATGTTCACATAAATATTTTGTGTGAATTATTATTTAAGATAAAATGATATTTAAAAATATATAAAAAAATTGAATTATTGAAAACAAAGAAAAGAAAAGAAAAGAAAAAAAGAAAAGAAAAAAAAAAGAAAATAAATGAAAAAAAAAAGAAACAAAAGGAAAGAAGAAAAAATAAAATAAAAAATAAAAATTGTGCCCAATAGTTGGTGTTGCCCAACGTTGGACAAAGACCAACTTCCCCCTAATGGGGGAAGGTTGATTTGTGTAGAAAAGTGGGGATACTAACCCCTCACTGTTGATGCTCTAAGTTGTTTGCAGCACGAGGCACGTAACATAAATTCACATTAGAAAGTTCTTCAAGCAAGAAATGGCAATCTGTGGAGATGGTGAAAAAGTAAGAGTCACCACCATCACCCTTTGATATGGCCTTAATAGCAAATAAAGAATCAGACTCGACCACAGCTCCTCTAACCTTCAGCTCCTTCAGCCAGTAGAGAACGTCCCTAATACACCAGATCTCGACAACCTTGGCCTCCAAGCACTGGTTCACAGATCTGGAGAAGGCAGCCACAATATTATTATTTGTATCACGAATTATTCTTCCAAACCCAGATCTTTTCAAGAGCCGAAGATTTGAAGAATTATAATTGAATTTGACGTAAATCAAATCTCGTTATTATGTCACTATAGTTAGTATAGTGGTTAGTACTGAATTATATCACCATAGTTTTGGTTAGTACTAAACCAAAATGTAGTTAGATACATGTGTGAATTATAAAGCCTAAAAAAAACTCCTCCGCTGACATTCGAATAGCGAACTAACTTGATGACTAATTGTCATGAATTTAGAATAAAAGCGACTTTCCATAAAAAAAATCAATATATATTAAAATAAAGTTGTAATATAATATTAGAATAATTATACTTCAAACTGTCAAATTCAAATCTGGTCAATTAATTAGTTAGCCCGTTTAAAGAAGAATGATAAAAAAAGAATATGGAAAATAATTGAATAATTAATAAACCACAAGTTGTCCATCTAAAATTTCGATTTTATTAGATGTTTCACTATCTCATCATTCCAGAATATATATATATATATATATATATATATATATATATATATAAAAGAGGTTCAACTTACCTTAGGAGTTAATTTTTTTAACTTATTCTTAATCTCCACCATTCATTGTATTTGAATTTAATGATAAAGATTAAATTCAAAAAAATAAGTTACATCATCTGTTAAATCAAAATGCAATGGATAATGATGATCAAGAGTAAATCTAAAAAACTTACTCTTAGAGTAAGTTGAACCCTCCTCTCATATATATATATATATAATAAGTTTACTTTTTCGATATTTGATATTTTTTATAGCTGATATTTGGCATCATATTTCTCTAACAAGTTGTTTCATCATAAGTAATACATATTTTATCTATTTTTTGGATATTTAAATAGAGTTTAATATAGATATTCAAAATATTATGTACAAAGAAATTTTCTAAAATTTAATATGATATTTTTTTATAATTATATGATATTTATGTTCATACAATTTTTATTTTTGTAGTTTAAAATAACTTTTTCTATAGTCTCTAATATTTATAAAAAATAAAAATAAATTTATAATATTTCGAGATAATGTTCGGAGGTAAAATTAGTTTCGGTTAAAATCTATACAAATGAAATAGCATAGTTTCATACGGTAATTAGAAAGTTGTTATTATTGAATTTTCATGGCATAACAAGAAAAGCCCATTTCTTTATATTCATCAAGAGCATCTTTAAAACTTCCGGTCTGTGTTTCCACATGCGATGGTTCAACCTCGTAGAAAACATGCACCGGATGATCTTCACAACCTCGTCCAACCAAAACGGTGAAGATGTATAGGCTACTTTTAGTTGAGAAAATAATTTTCTGTATCATTATTTAATTTCATTAGTTAAAGGACAAAAGTTATAATAATGGATTGAATATAATAGGAAATTGAGAAGGCTTGATGGAGCTTCCGTCAATAAGGGGGAAAATAAGAACAAACAACGAGAGAGAAAAGAGGTAGAGTGTCGATTGTGAAAAGTTCACATTGAACTGCAAGATTTTGTGGCGAAAATACTAGAAAAGTAAATAGATATAACCTACAACAAGCAACTCACGATCTTGCCTTAGATATATTGCTTAAGTTGTCATTTTCTATCTCTTCGCATTTGACATTAATTAGAGTTTGGTGACAACACATTTTGCATTAAAAATAAAATTGGCAATGTCAAAAGAACAAATAAGTTCTCTTCAGACTATGCTCTAATTGGCCACACGAAGTTAACTAATCTAAATCTAATGATAATGCTAAAGAAATCTAAGTTTCATAACCAAATTGATAGCTCATTTTCTTGTCACGTTAATACTTTATTTAAACAAAACCTCTAATTTGATCCTCTATTGCATACAGCGGCGAATTCAGGATTTTTAAGTAGCAGTTAATGAATTTAATTTAAAGATATAGATCCGCCCGTAGACTTTTAATAAATATATGTAATGCATTTCAACTATATATCAAATCAACCCACACTCATGAATTCAAACTATACGACAGTACGTTGTCAAAAAAAACAACTATGCAATAATATTAGATCATTCTAAATATTCAATATTCAATCAAAGATAATTAAACTACAATTTACCTGCAAAAACAAAATATGTGACAATAACCATCTCTCTTCTAAATATTCAACTATGCGTCTAAGTCCATAAATTCGTAATAAATCTTCATAAACAAATCTATAAATGAATTAAAATCAACATTAAATGAAACTAGAGTGAAAAATGAAAATAGGAGAAGAGTGAGAATCTCAAGAAACTCAAAATTAGAGTTTTGATTAATCACGTCCCTAGATCCGCCATCCGTCCTATTTTGATTGTCCACTATTTCTCTTTTAAATATCTCAAAAAGATTGTCATGTTTCTACTATGAACAAAAAGGAAGATTGAGAGAGAAGCTCCGAAGATTCACATACCAACGAAGATTACTTTTATTAGATAATAAAAATCAAGAATTCTTAATGTCAAACCATCTTAAAGTTGTTCCAAAACAAACCCTACTAATTCAAAACATTTACTAATTCTATAAAACCCCTACAAATTGGTTTCAACAAGCTTGAACCATTGAACCATCGTGTCTCGTTCAGGGTAAATGTAACCCTTGGTGTCATCCTCAAGAAGCAAACACTTCTTAGTAACAATGGTGGAAGTGTGAGGAGAGTCTTTATGTAAACACATGAAATCACCATTGTCATCTTTTGCAGCCAAGTGAAGATTAGACTCAGAAAGACTCATCCAAAGACTTTGCTGGCCATTACAGTCCTGTGAGAGGGTTGGTGGGTTTCCATCTCCTTCAACTTTGAGACATTTATCAGTTCCATGAAGATATATTGGGTGACCATCTCCTTCATAGTCCCATCTGCTAAACGACTTGCAGTTTGTTCCAAGGATTTCTTCTTCAGTTGCAGATACACAGCTCCCACTTTGGGGATGGAACAGTATCTTGGATCTTCGAAGATCTGATTTTGGATCTGAAATTAAAAAAAAAAATGAATATTTTGACGTGAACATGCTTGTTTAGCAAAAACATATACAATTTTGATTGCAAGTATTTTGTTTTCGGATTTGATTGCAAGAATTTAGCCACTAAGAACTAGTAGAATTTAATTTAGTTTAAAAAGACACAATATATACGATTTATAGCAATTAAAACAATAGTTATCATTTTTTTAATAGAAAAAGTGTCATATATTTCTTTTTTATTTATTATTTTTTTATAGTTGTTGTATATGAAATTTGAATATAAAATTTGATCATAATGTTTTATTTTCATAGACAAACTCAATTATTTTTATAAAAAAACTTAAGTGATTCGGTGTATAAATTGAAGAACATGTGTTCATGGGTTTGAATAAAAAAGTCACAAATTTTTTTAGATTAATCATATAAATTACAATTAGGAGTGTCAATTTGTGTTAGACGTATTGTAATTGTGTTATAATCGTGTACTCACAAATTGTGTTATCGTGTCAAAAATTGACAGTCTTAACTACAATAACAATTTAAGGAGATTTTTTTAGAGAAAATGACCTGACAGACGATGACCAGACTCAACCCAAAGATAATTTTTTTAAATGTAAAAATAATAAAAGATATAAAAACGTGTGAGAATAAAAAAAATAAAAATTGGAATTGAACATACCTATGTTTTTCCTAGTCAAAAGATGCAACCTCTTCATGAATTTGGGACTTCTAATACGGTTCCATTTATGATCCATAACTCCAAAAGTCTCATCCATGTTTTCCTTCCCTTGTGTAAAATAATAGCTTCCTTGAAGAGCCCACAACCCAAAATCCAAATCTTGGTCAAGAGCATAAACCAAGAAGCAACTCAAAAACCTGTCGTCCGCCACGCTCAACCCTCTCTGGTCCATCCCAAACTCACCCAAGAACACAGGAACCGGGTCCTCACCCTGGTTCATGAAAGCGGTTTGGTTAATGAAGAACTCGGTTTTGTTAGGGCAAGCTTTGTTTATGGGTCTATCGACCCAAGCCACAATCCTGTCTTCCCAACTCCATGGGTACCAATGTGCTTCAAAAACCAATTTGTTGTCTAAGTTGGTTCCAAATGGTTTTTCTCTCTGGAAAGTTAGGTTGTTTGAGTATTTTGAGCCACCAATGAATACGAGTAGGTCTGGGTTTGCCTTGTGAACCTTTGCTGCTCCTTCTCGGAAGTACTTGTACCAATCTTCCTCGTTTGAGTATGGTCCATGTGGTTCATTTCTCATACCTACTGCTATCACCTACCACATAAGTGAAACCAAAAATTTTAACTTTCAAGAAAATTATGTAAATTATTTATTTATTGTTTTAAAGTTGTCGAATATCAAAATTGACAATACATATATACTCAACTATTTGACTTAAAGCTAATTTTATTTGTAAACATGAACAACATGATTAAATAAATGCTATTAGTCATAAGAGAAAGCGAATCCAAATTACTCAACCATTTGAATTAAATCTAAATGGCCCATAAAATACTAGTGAAAATTCAAATTCGGAAAAATAGTGTCCACCAAAACTATCATTAAGGTTAATTACAATTCATTTACAATTAACGAATTATGAAGTTGCAATAACATGTTATCACCAAATTGTCTTGCTAAAAGGCAATTTATTGAATGTTCAACCGAATATATAGTTGAAGTAAATAATTACGACATTAAAAAAATGGTAATTATGGACTCACATGGGTTTGCCTTCGAAGTGCTTAGCAACCGTATAAACACCTCGTAGCCACTCCTTACCGTCATTATATGTATCACCGAAGAAGCCATTTCCATGATTGTCGTTACAGCACCAAGTTGGTTTGCTAACATGGTTATCAACATCCACCATTAAACCTTGTCTACCAATCTCATCAACCACACTATCGTAAGCTTGAATGTGGGTCATATTCAAAAATTGTGGATTATTCTTCTCTATACCCGCCTTCAACTTGATCAACTTCAATAACTAGGGGTGTAATCGAGTCAAGCCGAGCTGAGCTAAGCTTTGGAGTGTTCAAGCTCGGCTCGACTAAAATTTTTCGAACTCGAGCTCTTCCTCGAGCTCAAAATCTTGTTCAAACTCGGTTCGTTACAAAACTTGTGAGCTCACAAGCTTGTTCGCGAGCTTTTCGAGCTCGGCTCAACAAAGGTTCAAATAAAATCATAAACGAGATTTCAAGTTCAAATTGGACAAAAATTTTAAAAAACAATACATTTAAGTTTAGATTTATTCAATAAAATCATGTTGAGTATGCAGTTGAACAAAAAACTATTAGAAGTTTCAATTTATTTCACAAATTCAACATAATATTAGACTTCATGTGAGCATACTTGTACTTTTATAAACATAGTCGATTAATACAAGCTTGCATTTTTGTTGATGTAGATCAAATATTAAATAATATTCCAAACAAAAGTTTTTTTCTTCATATTTTAGTTTAAAACATATGTAAACATATATACATTTATATATACATATACACATGTATATATATAAACGAGCATACAACCGAATTTGTTCACGAGCATTGTTCATGAACATATAAACGAGTCTGTTCGCGAGCTTTTCGAGCCGAGTTTTTGGGTGTTCAAACTCGGCTCGTTTATTAATTCGAGCTTAAAATCTTGTTCATGCACGGCTCATTTATTAACGAGCCGAGTCATGAATGAGTTTTTATTGAGTCGAACACCGAGTAACTAGCAAGTAGCTCGACTCATTTACAGTCCTATCAATAACTCGAAGGTCTCACCCACAATGGCGTGACCATATTTGGGTCTGGTGAACATGTATGTAGCCCATGTAAGTCTCACACAATTGAAACCTTGATTGGCAATTTCTGGCACGATTTTTTGACGGGTCTTATATGGAGACCCTAGGCTAACATGGGTTCTAAATGTGATGGCCAATTTACACAGTTTAGCTTCACACGTTGACCCGTCTGTGAATCCACAATCCATCTTCCATTTGTTGATAATGGCAACGAGTGGCTTGGAAAGAAATTTAAGAGAAGAAATTGAATGAAAATTGCGGCAGTTGAAACTGATTTGAACGACATGATTGAAGGGTTTTTTTAGGTTTTTAGGTCTTAGTATGTTTTGTGTATTTGTTAAGAGGTGGAAAAGGTATGATTTAAAGGGGGGAATGTGTTTTGTGATAATGTAAAAAATTCAAAATAATTGTTTTGATAATTTTGAATTGTAGATAATGAGATAGTTGACTCCATGTGTAATACTAAATCTGATTCTTTTAATCCACTTGGGAAGCATGAATGACGTAGGTGGTCAAACTCAAATTAGTGTAATTATAAATTCGTAAATAAAAACACAATGCAAAATAATACCGGATTTGTCAAGAATATTACGGAATTTGTTAAATAAATTGACGACTACAAAACTACCGAAGAAATTATCCGACTTATTTAAAAAAGAAAAGCTGATTTGAGCTGGAATTTGTATTAGTTCTGGTCAAAGCTTATTCAGATTGTTTAGTCTTTAATAATATTCCATACTTTTTTGTTTGGCATAAATACAAGGTCTTCGGGAAGTCTACTTCTTGTAAAGTTGACTTACCAGAAAATTTCTGCTTTAGCAGTGGGAGGTAATACTGTTTGATATTATTTCCCGCTTTTTGGGCCCAAGGCTCACCGACCTGTCTAGGTCTCGATCAAGAGCGGATATGTTGTCAAAAAGTTCGATTGTCTAAAAACATTAATTATCAGGTGAAGAAATCCACTCATACTAATGGACAATTAAGTGGAGGACCTTTTTTTTATTGGAAATAAAAATTAGCAGGCATTAACCAAAGTAATCATTCAAGATGACTTTCAGTCCACTTAACAAGTTCATCTCATGCTATCTTAGTGGCCGCTCTCGACATCACTTGGACTAACACTCTATTTGTACCACCCTCCACCGATTTCTTGTTGTCAACACATCGACACCACATCAAGAACACTGAATTATTGGCCATTGCATAGACTTATACTCAATATGAACTATAAGATTAACAATAAAACCAAATTTACAGGTGACATCTAATGAAGAAGGCAAACCAATAAATTAGTTTATTTATACCTATTTGGCCAAATAACTCCACCCTTGATAGTATGTGACTTGGAAAAAAAAAATTGATTCTCCAAATACACTAAGTTGACATATTCAAAACCACTTGTTTTCATGTCTGTGCAAATTCATTTGCCTAAACTTGATCTTGTAGCCGCCTGAGCCTCGACGGTTGTTGCTTAACACCGTGAGCAATCAATTTTCTTGTGTCAACAAATTATAAGATAACTTTCACCAAATCCACTTAACATAACAAGCCAATCATATCATGCTTCCATGCAAATTAATTGCATTTATTAGCATATCATGTTTTGACCATTATTAAGGGGCTTAGTAATTTATCATCATTTTTTACATGCCAAACCCAAACTAAAGACTAAGCTCAAATTGCGCAAGTAAATATTACCTCCTATCGACGGTCGAACTTGGCACTACTTGATCTCACGTCTTCTTCTCGATGGTCCCCAATAAGTGAATTAATCGTGGTCATCCACACTTTTCCGCTCGACTTCTCCGTGTTAGCATATGCTCCGTCTATTACTTTCAATTTCGATTGCCTGCTTCCAAAATTGATTTGACCAACCATTCCGGTTCAAAACTTTTTTCTCTTTAGTCGGGAGGTGTACCACGAAAAGGATACCATCGATGCATCTCAGAAGGCCGAAGCATTCTTGGCTTGAACAAGTCGTCATTCTGACATATACATTCTTAGTATTTTTGGCTACTCGTCCTTCCATAAGCCTCCCACTGTGGTCGACAAACTTCTTTACCGCTTTTTTGGCCCGAGGCTTACCAGTCTGCATGGGTTGCACTCGAGAGCGGACATGTTGTCAAAAGATTTGTGTTGCCTAGAAGCCTTCATAAATGTGTCCAACATAGTGCTCGATAAACAAGCAAATATTAATGATAATAAGACATAAAAATACAATGAGAAACTCGAAGACTTTCGAGAGAGTAGAGGAACCAACCATGACTCAAGTCAAAAAGTATTTTTAAGAGAGGCATGAGGGCATGAAAGCCGAGCATGACTCAAGTTAGAAAACACTTCTAAGAGAGCATGTGAATGGTTGACCATGACTCAGATAAAAAACACTTCTAAGTTTGTGGGTTCAAGTACTAAGTTACTACTACTTGTACATTACGGACTACACTAAATAATAGTCTACAAAAAGTAAAAATACAAGATAATGAAAATATGTGTTGACGTGCGGATCCCTTTTCTGTAGTCCATGTACCCCTTTTATAGTCCTTGGCTTGCAAAATGTGCTTCCATTTTCTCCACTTTTTATGCAACTATCACTCCATGTCTTATAACTACTTGTCCCATGTTCTCCACCCCTTGTAACTGTCTCATGTTTCTCCATGTTTTGGTGGCTTAACACCACTCGACAGTGCCTCTCGACATGAAATAGCTCACACCACTTGTATTGTATTTTTTTGTAATTTATTATTTCAAAGGCAATATTGTCCCTAAAAAACATTTCTGCTCTTGTTAACATGAAAGTAAAATAGTCGAATAGTTTTTTTAAAACTCCAAAAGTGCAAGTTACCTAGTTCCCCTTACTTCATAAGTTATACAGAAATAGACCCATTTTTTTCAATAGAAGATCTTTAGAAAGTGCATATTAAACAAAGTAAATTTCTCCACTTCTCAAGAAACACAACTTTCTAAGGGAACTTCTCCCATACTAAACAAGATTTAAGCAACATACACCGGCTTTGGTTTAACCAAAAAATTTCAAGAAGTGGTTAATTAAACAATGTTCCTTGTACTCTAATAAAGAAATGGAATTGACTTTCGTGATATGTTAGGGCTTATGGAGGAACAAGAATTCTAAGGTCTAGAATGGAAAGTGGACACCTACAAGTCTTATGTGAAGCTTTGGACATTGGCAGCGGTTGAAGTCTGTAAAGGATGTTGATAAAAAAAACAAAAGGAAGCTTGTAAATGACGGGGAAACTGATAGAACGAGACAGTGACTTCTAGATCACCGTGAACAAAAATGGACTCAACCACCAAAAACTGGGTAAAAGTAAATATTAATGCTCTGATTTTTGCTTCAAGAGTGGTTGTTTTTGGATTATGCGTAATAGCGGTATATGTATAATGGACTGACTTAGACTAGCTGATGAAAATTATTAATTAGATTAAAAAATTAAATTTGATAAGAGTGTATACATCTAATTCATATAAAAAAATTTCATACGAAATTATGATATTTTAGTACTGTAAATTTATTAAGAATACTAAATGATTTATATCATAAATAGTCATAGTACTAAATTGGCACCATCTCTCTGACAAAGGTTAAGCCTTTTTGTTGGCTTTCTTTTTATTGCAAGCTGCCTAGCAAAGCTTTCCTTGTTCACAGAAGCATCTTGCCTCCTGAGAAGATTAACTGTGACATTTGCAGGATTATTGAAACACAGGATCATTTACTTCTAAATTGTGATTTTGCTTCAAAAGTTTGGAATATGGTTTTTGGAGCATTCGGCATTGCTTGGGTTCAGCCTTTGCTGTTGCGTCTTTTCAAAATCAATGGAATGGAATTCCTGGTGGGCACATACGGCGGGTATTTTAGTTATCATTCTAGCAACTTATTACTTGAGAAATTTGGAAAGCTAGGAATCGTAGAATATTTTGGCATGAGGCTACTTTTGTTGTGGATGTTTTCTTTAAATGTGTCATGTTTTCAATTTACTTGCTTAAGTGTAAACATAGATCTTTTGCTTTCAAATGTTATGATATTTATAGATGTCCTGAGACTGTCTTCTCTTTGGACTTCACTGTAATCTATTGTTAACTCTTTTTATACCATTTCTTGTGGCATTGTCTCTGTGCATGTGATGGTAGCCTTTAAAGCAGCACATACATCATATGAAGACAATATTGTGAACCTTTCTATCCGGCCACTACTTTAGTGGTTGTGACCTTTAATCCAATTTAAAAAAGATATTCAGTTATGCGACTGGCCACTACTTTAGTGACTATAACCTTTAATACAATCTACTTATAAAAAAAGATATTCATTTATTTTTTGTCACAACGCTCAAGCCACACATAATTTGGTCCTTAGACTATTCACATATGCAGAACACTGAAATCGTTTTACTTGTGTTAATATTTGACATGTTACGGAACTTTCCTCTTGTCCCCTCTAACCAATGCGTGGGACAAAAACAATTCTCATTTGATTTACACTCTTCATATTTTGAGCTCCACTTTTTCCTACCTTTTTAATTGGAGTTGGACGAGGTACATACAATACAGCAAGACATACGATCTTTTTTTTTTAAGCAAACAAGACATGGTGAGGTACTGCGGTAACGAAATTCAGAAGTAAAACCCTGAGTTTAGCTATAATTCTTCAAACATTCCGCAGTGGAGAGTATTAGCCTGTATGGTAATGTCCAAAGTGGGTATGCCGTCGCTCTGACTCCCTTTTTTGCTGACAAAAAAGAAAAGACATGTCAATATTCAATAAACAGTAAATTGGAAAAGCACCCAATAAGTTTAAAAGCAATGCTTACGACACAAAAAGAATTGATAGCTGAATTCTAAAATTAAATTTTAAAAACGAAAATGGGCAATTATTTTGGATCAAAAACAAATTTAGCAACGTAATGAACAAACAAGAAATTAATTTATAAAATTGAAATACACCACTAATAATAACTTGTTGGTTCAATATTAACATACTAACTTTGAATAAAATTATAAAAAATAAATTTGTGAATTATGAAAGCATTCTAAAGAAAGAAAAGAACTCAAGAGGGTATGGATCAATTAGCGTAGGACTCTTTCAGGTTAATCAAAAATTTCAAGTTCTAAGAGATTTCGAGTTGGAGTCTAATTGAAAAAAAAAAAGTATCAATAGTTTGGAGCACTAACAATAAAGAGTTTGTACATTTAAATGAGTAGAAAAAGTATTATAATAGTGGGGTACCTTTCCAGATCAAAGTGCCAAAATGCGGAAATCCTTAAAATGAAATCGTTTGGCAATAGGAAAAATAACGTAAATTTCACGTGTTCATTAAACTACTAGCTTACAGATCAGATCATGTGAACAAGTAAACGAAAGGCAGCTACTTCATAAATAATCTTTTATCATTTGCTGTCAGTTATTTGTATATACATATGTCTTCTAAACTCACTATGTAATTCATAATCAAATCGCTGCAAACAAAAAATGCCTTCCTCTTCTTCTTCTTCTTCCTCCTTCAATTCTGGCTCTTCTGAACCAGAACTTCCATTAAAACCGATCCCTGGTAGCTATAGAACTCCATTTTTTGGAGCAATTAAAGACCGTCTAGACTACTTCTACCACCAAGGAAGAGATGTTTTCTTCAGTAGCCGTATCCAAAACACCAATCCACCGTCATCAAGACCAACATGCCACCAGGCCCTTTCATTTCCAAGAACCCTAGAGTCATCGCTCTTCTTGATTCAGCCTCATTTCCGGTCCTCTTCGACACTTCCAAGGTCGAAAAATGAAACGTTCTTGACGGAACTTCCCTTCTGTGTCTTTCACTTGTGGGTACCGAGTTCTCGCTTATCTTGATCCTTCTGAGCCTAAACACTCCTCCATTAATTCCTTCCTCATGTCCTTCCTCGCTTCGAAACACAACGACTTCATTCCTCTTTTCAGAACTTGCTTGTCACAACTCTTCATTGACGTTGATGAAGAAATGGGTAATAAAAAGAAAGCCGCTTTCAAAAAATACGTCGAAACGACGTCGTTTGCTTACGTGTTTCGGTTGTTTTGCGACAAAGATCCGTCCGAGACGGTAATTGGTAATAAGGGTTCGAGCATGGTTGATAAATGGTTGGCTCTTCAGCTAGCACCACTTGCAACTTTAGGCTTGCCAAAAATTTTCAATTATATTGAAGATCTATTGATTCATACGTTTCCACTTCCGTTTTTCTTTGCTAAATCTGATTACAAGAAGCTATACGATGCGTTTATGCGTGTTCGGGTCCGGTTCTTGACAAGGCTGAGAGTTTTGGGATTGAAAGAGAGGAAGCTTGTCACAACCTTGTGTTCATTGCTGGATTTAACTCCAACGGAGGCATGAAGGCGTTTTTCCCGGCTTTGATCAAGTGGGTTGGCGCTGCAGGAGAGAAATTACACTGTCAACTCGGCCATGCAATCAGGACCGTTGTTAGTGATGAAGGTGGAGTCACTTTGTGGTCGTTGGATAAGATGACTTTGACCAGGTCAGTGGTCTATGAAGCCTTGAGGGTTGACCACCGGTTTCGTTCCAATATGGTAAGGCAAAGGATGATCTAGTAGTCCGCAGCCATGATGTCGCCTTTTCGATCAAGAAAGGCAATATGATCTTTGGATATCAGCCGTTCGCGACGAAGGATCATAGGGTTTTTGATGATCCCAAGGAGTTTGTGGGCCATAGGTTTGTAGGAGAGGGAGAGAAATTGCTGAAGTATTTGCATTGGTCAAATGGGAAAGAAACGGAGGATCCAACGGTGGAGAATAAGCAATGCCCAGGCAAAGATCTGGTGGTGCTCATGGCTAGGATTTTGCTGGTGGAACTCTTCTTGGATTACGACACGTTTACAGCTGAGTTCAGTACGATGCCTATTGGATGGTCGCTAACTTTGACCTCGTTGACCAAAGCTACAAGTATTTGGTCCTGATTAAGGGACGCAATAGGGTTTTTGTGTAATTTGATTCTTTAAAATTTGAAGTAGAAATCATATTTTCTTCCTAAGTTAATTGCTTATATTAATTTTGGTATTTGGTTGTGTATTTTAAATCTATTTTTGTAAAAAAAAATTCTTTCTTTCAGATTTATTTATATATTGTTTCCTACCAATGTATTGGCCTTATTTGTAATTGCAATTGCCACATTTATATAATTTAATAAACAATCTTAAACTATGGTTTGTAAAAAAATTACAAATTATTTGGTAATAGTAGGGTTAAAAGTTTTAAATTTTTTCTAATTTAGATTGTAACATTTTATAAAGCTGAAAACGTCCGTACCAATGGGTTGTGTTTCATTTGGCAATGCAGGTTAAATTTGTGAAAAAATTTGTTCAATTCAATTCCCATTAAATATATCCGCTGCAAGGAGTAAGTAGCCTTAATTGTGACTAATTTGCAAACAAGATTAGTTTGAGACCGTTAAACAGAATGAAGATATCTGGACTTTATAAAAAAAAATAAAAGCGTTTATGATATTAACTGATGTCTAAAATCTAATCACAAATAAACATTCATCCACAAAGGTTGAAAAACAGATACATGCATTAACGCAGAATACGATAAAATGCCCTGCTTATTGGGCATGATCTATATTAATATTTGTAGAGAGAGAGAGAAAGAGAGAGAGATCCATGAGTCAACTATGTATACATAAGAAGGACTTTATAGCATGTGTGTTTGAATTGTGGTTAAATTTAATATTCCAATTTCCACGATAAATTTTGAAATTATTGTCACACACTAAAAACATTAAAAAATGAATGTATAAACTATAGTTTCGTAGATTAGTGGGTTTTTTTTTATCGATGTAGATTAGTGGTTTGTTGAGTAGCAAATTGACGTTTTTAATTTTTATTATCAAAAACAGTAAAGTAAGCCGACCCTAAAATATATGCCAACTACAATGTTTTCGTGTTGACATGATCCTATTAAATGTCAATCTACTACCAGATGTTGAGGAACAAAACGAGAAGTTGTATGACGCATCAGTTTGGCAAAAAGGGTAACTATAATAACTTTTGAAAAAAGTTTACGTGACGCAGAATTGGAGATTATAAGATATATTTTGACAATTTAATGCATCATTCGTGCTTCAAATACCTCTTTCCATCTCAATCCAATAAAATATTCTCTCAAACCCTAGATGGTCCATATCAATATCAAGTTATTTAATTGATAAATAAACAATGACTTATAGAACAAATTTTGGGTTAAAAAATTTTGGGTTTAAATTTTATAGACAACAACTATTAGGAAAGAAAAAATCTAGATGGTGCATGATATTTGATTGATCCATCATTATTTCTTGTTGACGTGAAATTTCCCTATTATAAAGAAGAAGAAAATATACGTCAAACTACTGAATTAAAAAATTTCAAGTTAACACGTTGTTGTTGAGTATGACATGAATCTTAGTATAAAGCCTATCTTTTAGATGATTGGAACTAATAATCAAATGGATTGAAGAATTTGGTGCAAGCCAAAGTCGTGTGTATGTGAGATTGTGCAAATAGAAGGCTGGGTCGTGGTCATCAAAAAGCAAGACACATTCATTCATGGATCATGAAACATGGATTGGATGTTGAGATAGAAAAATTGTGTGTTGTGAAGTTCATTCGTATAGAATTCCTTTTACTCTAATTGTACTCAATTATATGTGTTTCTATGTACAGTATGTGTGCAGTAAATTTTTATAATCTTTTAAATGGTGAACAAAAAAGGAAACAAGCTCCAAGAAAGAGAACTATCCCAGGGGATTCAATTCTGACATGTTTCCTTGAAAGCAGCACAACAATGGAAGAAAACTCTAGAATATTAAAATCACTGGAAAAGCGGGACAGAAAAGGAAAAAATGTACAAGTCAATACGTTGATAAAGGAAAAAATTTTAAGAGAATGTAGTACTGGTAATTTTTGACACCACTCATTTAAACGATATGATTCGACGCAAAATTAAGTGGATTTGGGTTTATCATAAACGGTTGAACTCGTTTATAACACAGAAAAAATAAACTCAAACGGGTTCAATCCGTTCAACTCGTTTATCACTCATTTAATATAATTGGGTTAAAACGGGTTAACTCTTTTACGACACGACTCGTTTATTGCACAACCGGCTTACAAACCCTAATTATAAAATTTATTTTATAAAAAAAATTAAGTTATTATTCTTTTATATATATATATATATTGTATGTTTATGTATGAAGATTATTAAAAATGATAGTTATGTTTATAGAGAATGGAATTTATTAAAAAAGATTGCTTAATATTTTATGTAAAGAATTATAATTTTTAATGAATTTTATAATTTTAGTTATTTTGTATTTGATTTATCTTTATTTAGAATATTATTGTATTGGTAGATATTATAAACTTATATTTATTATTTTAGTTGAAGTTATTTTAGTATTAATTGTGCATTTGTTTGTGTATTATAAATAGATTAAACTTGTTAAACAGGTTAAAAATGTTAAATGGGTCTTATCGTATTAAACGGGTTAACCTGATATACGTGACCTGTTAACGATAAATGGGTCGTATCGTGTAACCCGTTTAATAAACGAGTCGTGTTCGGGTTATGGTTAAATGAGTTCAAGTCGTAAACTGGTCTACTTGTTTAAAATTCGAGTCATAAACGGGTTGATCCTTTTAGACCTGACCCGGCCTGAATTGTCAACCCTAGGGAAATGGCAATTTTGAAATACTTCCTTGAGGAGCAATGCAGAAAAGGAAAGCAAGACTAAGAAAGACAATGTGGAAATCGGATCCTCACAAATTGGGATAGAAAGGAAGTCAAAATATTGCAAAGGATAGGAACATAATCTTTAGGAGAACTTGATGAAATTAAAACGGGATTCTTGACTGCCAAATGATGAGGCAAAGTAGTAGAAATTGGCCACGAGTAACGATAGAAAGGACCTCTTGAACTCTCCAGAAATCAACCCCTTATAAAATCATGAATTCTAAACTTTTATCTCATTACTCCTTTGATTATTTCTCAATTTTGTTGTTATCAAGTAGTGAATTCTTTAAAGCCAAGCTCATTTTAGTTGTTTTCGGTTTGTGTTTTGCTATTGTGTTTAAAGAAGCAAAAGACCAGAAGTGATGAGTTTTGTCCCTTTGATCATCTTCAATTATCTGAATAAAGAAATCAGATTTCGAGTGCAATCCTCGTTTATTATTTTCATTGAATCTTTGGTTTAGGAATACAAAAATTCCTTGTCATACTCGTTAATTCGTAATCACTCAAAGGGAAGCATTGTCTCCCTAAAATTTCACAAAAATAAAGGGAACAATTTCTTTACACACTTTTGGTTAAACATGTAGAGTAAGCAAGTATTGCATAGAGGAAGAGTTTAAGGAACAAAAAAGGCATCAAAGGAAGGCATAGAAGTGAAGAAAGCATGAAGGAAAGGAGGAGGGAAAAGTTCAAACAAAGTTGATCACGGTCAACACTACACCTGTTGCCATAGCCATGACAAAAAGACCTCTAAGACGCTACACTCACTGCCACAGTCAGCCCTATGACCATGGGGAAAAGCTGCTCAATGCCACGGCCATGGTGTTATGCCATAGTTGTGGTGGTCACAGGCAAAAAAAGGAAGGCCACAACCATGGCACCTAACCCAACAACCGTGCTGAGGGACTATATACAACCACAGACGTGGCGACCAAGGTCATTACCATGGCTAGCCAAGGAAAGAAGGAAGCATGTGTGAAGTGGCAAGGACCTTAAATGGCTTGTCCAGTTAAGATTTAGTATTTTGAAAATCACTGACCGTTTGATCAACAATCGGTTTTTGACTGATGGTTCAATTAGCAGTTGAATCAATGGTTCAATAATTAGTTGAACAAAAACGAGTGAAAAATTGAATAAAATAATATAATGAAAATTTTTTATTCTTTCATCTAAAATCACTGCTTGATTGGTTAAACAAAAATGAGTGGAGAAAATGGAATAAGAACAAATATAATAATATTTATGCACAATATTTTTTATTATTTCAACTAAATTCAATTTAAATTTTGAATAAAAGAAACAAAACCAAACCAAACCATCTGTAACCAAATCAAAACCAAACTAAAACCAAATCATCTAAAACCGACTCTGAAGAATTTGGTTCAGATTTAACATTTTCCTTGAACCAAACCGGGGTTCATAAACCGTGACAAGTGTATACAGAGTTTCCCTGATTCTTAATGGGATGTTAGGTTTGGGTCAGCCTATAACAAATGGTGTTGGGAAAATTTAACTACTATATGAAACTAAAATTTAGAATTAGGCTTTTGCTATGCACCAAACCCATTTTAACAAATAGAAATATGCTTGAAATATCTTGCAAGAATACCTGAATTTTAATTGAGTGAAAAATAGACCGAGAATTTGAGATATTTTTGCAAAAAATCTCGATATTTTCTCGAGAAATTGATTTTTTTGCAAAAAAAGATAAATTTCAAGGAAAAAAATTTTGACTTTTAGAATGTATCCAGTGGTATCCAGATGTATCTAAATCACAATTTTTTATATAAAATTTTGATTTAATAATTTTTTTGTATAATATTTTTTAAATTAAATGCTTCCAAATTATAATTTTTGATATAATTTTTACAAATTTTTTATAGTCCCCAAAATGTATCCAAATCTCAATTGTTTATAATTTTCTTATAGTATTCAAATGTATCAAAATTTTAATTTTTATATAATTTTGTTTAATATTCTTTATTTCTTAAATTAAGTTTAACTATTTATGTTTATTAGTTTTGTTTTGTTTTATTTAGAAAAAATTAATTTGGTGTCCAGGGTTTAAAAATGTATCCGCGTGTATCTAAATGTATTTGTGTGTCTCCAAATATATATGCTTGTCTCAAATGCATCCGCACATCTCTAAATATATCCATTCCTATACAAAATCGATATACTTCAAACAAATTAACCAAAGTCATTAAAAACAAGTTAAAACAAACACAATTAAAATGATTTTTCACATTAAATAATGAATATAAGAGACTTTTCTGATTTTTATAAAATTAAGGATATTTAAATAATTTTTAAAAAATAAAAAAAGGCAGCAACTAGGGGTTTTGAACCCTAGCCACAACCCATCACCACCACTCTAGAGGCAAGAGTGGTGGGAAAGAGGCAAGAGAAGACAACGGAGATGATGCAAACAACAAATCGATTAGGTGAAAGAATGAACAAACCGGCGTGATGAGAAAGGCCAAAGAACTGTCGCGTCGCTCGACGGTTTCAGATTTGACTCCTCCTGAGATTTAGATCTGGACAACAAAGAGAGAAGAGGCATAAAGGAATATAGAAGAGGCAGAGAGGAGCGAGAGAGATGAAGAGAGGAGTGGCAACCGGCGAGACAGAGATGACGGTACTAGAATTTGGAGAAAGAGAGAGAATGGGGAAGAATAGAGAGAAGGGGAAAGAGAGAGAGAGGAGAAAGAGTTATGTAGAAAAGAGAGAAAATAAATCGAAAAATAAGGATGAAAATACGAAGATTTAAACTTAATATATCTAATAAATTTGATATTTTTCAAAACAAAATTCAAAACATTAACATATCATAAATTAATATTTAAAAAAATTAACATTTACGTAATAACAAATTTGTGAGAATTATTAATTAAAATTTTAAATATTAATTTAACACGTGTCATAATTAATTCAATGATGTTGCCCTTCCCATAGGTGTATCGGTGAGACTCGGAGGATGTACCGAACTAAATTATCAACAAGATTAAGATTAAAATTATTATGATGGTTCTCATCCTAACTCAATCTTTAAACAAATCCTTGTGTCAGTACAGTTGGTGAACTCTCTGGATTTGGAGTGTGAAGAACTCTCTTCTCTGATTAGATTGTGCTTTTTTTAAAGAAATGATAACAAAAACACGACAACTGTCGACACTAATGTACTCCAACCCTCCATAATAATTGTGTCCACGTGGCACTACATTTTTCAACAATCACAACGCTGACCATTCCCAAAACAGACAGATCTCATCTACTTTACACTCTCATTTCTTTCTGGATTCTTGATTGAGCTTCGGTTATTACAATTCTCTTGAAGTATTTTGTCTCTGTTTACTTGAATATTAACCTTGTGGGTTCTGTTAGATACTAAAAAAAGAAATAAAGAGAGAAATATGGGGAAGAAGAGTTATTCGGCTATGAGAGATAAGCAAGACACAAGTGATCTAATTGCTTCTGATTTCAAAGAAATGAGTTTTGCTGCTAAGAAGCTAGCTAGTCATGCCATAAGGCTTGGAGGGTTGGGTTTTGGTACCTCTTTTCTTGAATGGATTGCTTCCTTTGCTGCAATGTATGCATCACTTCTTCCTCTCGTTCTTATATTTTTAGGCTGGTTTGATATTCATGCTTCTTGTTTTATGTTATGTTGTAATCTTCATTTTCTGTTTTGGTAAAGTTAGTTATGATTTGGTGATCTTGATAGTTTTTTTGTGTAAAGTCATAATCTCTTTCATTGATTGTGAAGAAAGATTAGTGAATTGATTGGTTTCTTTGTCATGATTATTGTCACTGTTAAGACTAATTAACAATTTGTTTTTTTGGGTTTCGATTCTTTCAGTATTTCTCTGTTTCACATGTGTTTCAGTAGTCAAAATCTTGTGTGTTCTCTCTGCTTTCCCACTATTCAAAACCCTATTATGCATTATATGTTATCTACTAAGTATCCGATGTGAATTGTTTCAGAGAATAAGATATTGGGTAAATACCTGATAGGAGATTCCAAATTTTATTAGCTAGCAGATATATGTTCATTGTTCTGTATTGCTTTTATGCTGCTAGTCTTCTTACTTAGATCCTGTTTAAGACTGAACTATTATTTTTTGTGCTTACTACAGCTACTTGCTGATCCTTGACCGAACAAATTGGAAAACAAACATTCTAACAGGATTGTTGATCCCTTACATTTTCTTCAGTCTCCCCTCTATCCTATTCAGCATTTTCAGGTCATGAAATTCATTTCTCTGATTTCAAATTCGATTAGGGGTGCCAATTCGTGTTGGTGTACTATGTTTGTAGACCTGCACATGAAACACAAAAATGTATCAAGATTTTTAAACTTGTGCACTATCTGTTTATTAAATGCATAACATGAAACGAACATGCTATGGCAACAAGAATTACAACTGATTCAGTGACCTTTCTCACCTTTGCTTATGATATTAGTTTCTTCTGTTATGCAGAGGAGAGATTGGAAAATGGATTGCTTTCATTGCTGTTATATTGCGTCTTTTCTTCCCAAGACATTTCCCAGGTATATTTCAGGTCCTAGTCTCCGAATTTGTCTGGTCTATCATATGTATTTTTGCATTACCATCTTCATTTGACCAAATATCTCATTTTTAGTCTCAAGTGCATATGTCTTTGATGCTCACAAGCATCTCCAGTTTGATATTCTTGATTATGCGACTATGCGTCAATTCTGCACCTGTTTTTGCAAATGATCATTTGCCTTGCTTCTTATTGCAGAATGGCTGGAAATGCCTGCTGCTTTGATTCTTTTAATAGTGGTCGCGCCCAGTTTGTTTGCAAGCACCATAAGGAATAGCTGGATAGGTGTGGTAATATGCCTTGCTATTGCCTGTTATTTGCTTCAAGAACATATTCGAGCATCTGGCGGATTTAGAAACTCGTTCACGAAAGCACACGGCATCTCAAACACTGTTGGCATAATACTTCTGTTTGTTTATCCAGCCTGGGCATTGGTACTCGATTTCATTTAATCTCTCAGAAGATTGTGGTATGTATCCAGTGCAAATTTTTTTATTTCTTATTCTGTATGATCACCTTGTCGAGATTCAGAGTCTCGTTGCATTGCTGTAATTGAGGCCTGGAACAATCATTCTGTCATTGTGTAGCGATTGATGTACAGAAGAGGTGGATTGTTTGCTGTATGAACCTTGAAGGGATTGTATTATATCGTATCGTATTGCATTTGATCATGACAAAAAAAAAAGAGGATGTTATTGTTGTCTTTGTCATTGGATTTCTGTTATGTGTATTGAATCCTTGAACACGAATTCGTAATCTGAACTAGTAAAAAATTTTATATCAATCTCTTTATTTAGGAAACAGAGGAGTTTACAAACAACAAATAATCATAAAGATGCATCTGACTGCAATTTGGAAGGCATTACAAGGTCTCGGAAACAAGTAGAGACTAACAAGGAGGAATACTTGTATGTAAGAACATAAATAATTTGAACATAAAGACAGGCCAAATGTATCATAAATCTTGTATATCGGTAATGTTTTCAAACAATATTGGCAAAGAAACTAGTGGAACCTATTGAACTTCTGGTGACAAGTTTTTGTGTGTCGAAACGCAGAGTTTCAGCTTCCTTCCGTAGCTGATCTCATGCCTTCATGCTCTTTGCTTCACTGTACAGTTGATCAATACAGTCCTACACACAATATTTGCAGAAGATAAATCAGAGAGGATTTTTTGTTTTCCATATAGAAACATGATTATGTATACAGATAAAGTAAGTACCTTGTAATATTTGAGTAATTGTGGCCTTTTAAGCTTGAGTGTAGGTGTTACCAGGTCCCTCTCCATATCAAATGGATTTGGTTCCAAATGAACTGCCTTTAACATCTCAAATCCTCTAAGCTGTATCAAATCGTTTTCTCTTATAAGTTCCGGAAACATATCGCTATCGACTATTTAGTATATCAATTTAGTATATTGCATATTCAACATATTATAATTCTCAAAATACATGACAGTCTCTATTTTTCTTCTGCAATGCCCTCTACTAAATCTGCAAAGCTACCAAAAACGAACATTTAAAGAATTAAGTTTGCACTTACCTTGTTCTCCTGACCAGTCTTATTAATCTCATCCAAGATGTATTTTCTTGCCTTCTGATTTTCGCATAATGATTTAAAATCTTCAGACACATTGTGCTTCATTGCCCAGTCCTCAAGTGCTTGTTTTTCAGGAACGACAACCGCAACAAGAAATGACTCGAAACTGTTGCCGTAGACCCAAATCTGTATTCCAGAAGAGTATCAAAGAACTTGAAATGGTAGAAATGCAGAAACTGTGTCAACAGTCTATCGTGATTTAGATTCAACATACCGATGTTACAATGGGGCATCGTGAGTATACGTTTTCAAGGCTTTCGACAGCAACATATTCACCTTGAGATAGCTTAAATATGTTCTTTTTCCTGTCTATGATCTTCATTGCTCCATTTGGTTGCAATTCTCCAATATCACCTTCAATATTCAATATTCAAACAAATTGAATTGAATTCAGTAAACTAAACTTGCTTTGATGCTATGGAAGAGCAAACCAAGTTTTAACGTTCTTTTGAATTTATTTTGCTACTTTCAGATGCTGGAGGTGGAGATTCATCATGTCTAAACGCTAAAGTTCAGCAGAATGACATGTAATTTTTTTTGTTTTTGTACCTGTATGAAGCCATCCATCGACAAGGACTTCTCGCGTTAGGTCTTCTCGTTTGTGGTAACCAGAGAACAATGAATTTCCCCTTAAGCAAATCTCTCCTCGCGGAACGCTTGATAGTGCATCATATCCCATTT